>JBBYHQ010000017.1:2836807-2850245 GCA_038382645.1 Spergularia azorica
GCCCACCAAAGCACTTCCCTTGGTACCTTGTCATACACCTTCTCCAAATCAATAAACACCATATGTAGGTCCTTCTTTAGTTGATAAATTTATTAGAAATATTTCTAATCTGAAGCATTTTTGGACATCTTTCATGTTCAAGAGAAATGAATCTTCACCTACGAGAGAACTGATTGAATCTTATGGAATCTGATGTTGCTCGAGGTAAGATGCAATTTTGATGCACAGTTTCTTATGGAATCTGGCATGTAAGTTCAAGGTTTTAGGCGGGGGATTGAAAGTCTGATGAGGAGTTCGCAGAACATCATTAGGTGTGAAGTGCAAAACGCACATGACTCTCTCTACAGTCACCCATATGATAAAGGAGTCTGAACTTCATAAAGCTATTCAACAGTAAAATTCATAGTATAGTACATTTTGAAACCCTTGATTCAATATTTTGTAGGCTACTTAGTTTTTCACGGGTGATTTGTTGGAGTATTGATTGCCCACCAGATGATCAAGAATGAAGAGAAAATGATTCAACTTCAGATCAGGAGATCACAAAAGAACTCTCGGTCAATGAAACACCATATCAATTTTTTGAGTCAAATACTATATGGTTTACGCTTCAGTTGGTAATCTGATTAGAAATATTTCCAATGTACATCACTTATGAACAACTTTCATGCAAAAGGCAAGAATAGAAGGTAAGAAATCACAAGGATCACGAGGATACCTGTTGCTCAAGAGAGATAAATCTTCGATCACCTACCAGAGAACTATGAACAGTTTTGTTCTTTTAGGGTTTTCCTTCAACTACAAGAGAACGACGACTATGGAGAACAGACAAATGAATTTAGGGTTCCTCTTTTGTTCTTTGTAGTTTGCAAGAGATGATGTATAATTTTTTTTCACGTATATGTGCTGTATTTTTACTGTATAATGTTTTTTTAATAAATTTTGCGAATATAGGAAAATGTTTATACTCCCTCTGTCCCCCTTTAAACACCTCGCTCCCTTTTTTACTTGGATTAAGGTGGTGTGATTTGTTTATTATTGTTTGAGGTAATGGGTGGTTTATTTATTATTGTTGAAGATAATGGGTGGTTTGTTTATTATTTTTGGAGATAATGGGAGGTTAGTTTATTGTTTTTGAAAATAGTAGAGGGTTGATGTGTGGTGAAAACTTACCCAATTTAGTAAGTTTTGAAATTGGGTGTTTAAAGGGGGACACCCAAAAAAGGAAAGCGGGGTGTTTAAAGGGGGACGGAGGGAGTATTACACAAATTAGTTGAAAAAAAGAGGTAGGTGTGAATTTGCACGAATTGAAAAGTTAAGGTGGTAAATTAGTCAATTAGAAGTTAAGGTGTTTAATTGCAAAATTGATGAAAGTCTAGGGAGCAAATCGCCACTTTCGCCGTTATACATTTAGGCCTTGTTTGATAGGACTGCATCTTTCTGAAATGATCTGATCTGATCTGAATGATTCTAATCTGATCTGATCTGATCTGAATGACTCTGAACTGATCTGATCTGATCTGAATGTGTTGAAATTTTGATTGAATTTCAACTAATTAGTATCAGTTATGGACCAAATACATTGATAGAAATTTGAACATTTCTGATCTGATTTGATCTGATTTGAATGACTCTGATCTGATCTGATCTGAATGATTTTGAACTGATCTGAATACTACTGCAAATAAGTCCTATCAAACAGGGCCTTAGTAGAGTTTTGCTTATTTGAATAGCTTAAAGAGAATCCAAAAAATAAGAAATTCTCACAAGAGTTATTAGGCAAAGTCCAAACTTTCATACAACGGTAATTTAAAATTATTTAAATGTGATACTATATAATTAGTCATACCTTTCAATTTATATATCAGAAAGTTACAGCACATAGAAATGCATTACTCAACAGTCATCCAATGAAAATCGCAAAAAAGATATATTGTGTTTATTCCTAAACCAAACTCACAACAAATAAAATATGAACACTACATCTGGCTATCTATGAAAAAATGTTAACGTTCAATGTGAGACTTTTGTATAAGATCATTAAGCACGATATAACATGTGTATCGTAAAATGCACGTGGTTAAAACTAGTACCAATAATAAAATTCAAGAATTACATTAATAGAGAGAAAAGCCCACAAACATTGAGTCCAATGCATCTATAAGAGAGGTAAATAATGATTAATAACTTGAACATCAATTCATATTCAAGCCATCTCAAGGTTATGCCCTTTCTCCATACTACTACTTGGCCCAACAAGCACAACATCAAGATTATAAAGGACAGGCACAATTGCCACACAACAAAGAAAAACTAGGACAGGCCCAAAAATCCAAAGCAAGAGTGGTAGGGCTGCATAAAAGAGCCTGTTTCCCACAGTGTTCAATATAAAGCCCTTCTCCAATAACTCACACACATAACTTGGGCTTACCCTACAAGCTACATGGTCTTGTTGTGGGGTGTTTATTAGGAAATTGACTTGGTTTATAAACCTAATTGAGATGGAGTGAGACAAGAATGAGAACAAGAATATGAGGAGCAAGGTCACATATTTGAGGGCAACCATGAACTCGCCGTGTGCGCCGTAGACCGTGTCGTTTAGAGGCTTTTTGATGCTGTATGTGCTGCTTAGTATGGCTGCTAAGCCTGAGCATAGAAGGATTGAAGTTGTGGCCATTAGGGTTGATCCCATTATTGTGTTCCTTAGGGTTTGAACGGCTAAGATGTTCTTCTTGTCATTATCCTGCATTTCAAACGTGTACACCATCATTATTATATCATGATTCGCATGATCTCACATCACATAGAAACAAGAGATCTTGTTATGTTTTCTATGATTTGACACTTTGACATGATGAGCAATTCTTACGGTTTCACTAGTGCTTCACACAAAATGGCCAACATGTAACCAAATTGTATGAAATAACGTAATCCTAGCAAAAAAGACCTCAAAAAAAAAAAATGGGTAGATATATCTACTCATCAAAGGTTATGGTACACTTGTCGGCCATAGGGTGCAAACTTAACGAAAAGATCGAACCTGAAACCTATAATGTATTCTAGTCGAAAACAATATGTACACGGCAATAGATGTTATATATATTCCTATTCTTCTATGGTTAACGTTTTATCTTTGTAAAATACGGATTTAAATTTTTTTATAAAATTATCAACCAAAAGAGAACAATGATTTAGTAATTATCTAGCTAGACATCTTCGACAGGTAAAGGCTGAAAACGTCGTCATTAAGGTGCAACCGAAAAAAAAAAGAAGATTGAGACAACTCCTACATATGTTTATATGTTTAGCTTTATTGAATTTCTTTTGTAAGTTTGACATGGATAATTAGCTTTAAAGTTTTGTCTGAAATGTATAATTTAATCTACTAAATGTTGAGTGGCTAGCTTGCTTTTGCTTTGAAATAATCGCACGAATGGCACAAGGCCATCTATTTCAACCAAGTCACCATAGTCCATATATAGATCGACCACGGACCACTCAAACTTTCATTTTCTAATTAAAATAAATCAGATACGTACCATGCATTATTATGTACATTTGAGAGTGGAAAATTATTAAAGAAGTCGAAAACGATATGAAAATGCAATTACATGGTGAATTGGTGATGCAATAAAACACATTCTTTTAGTCATATACTTCAAGATCAACAGACAACAGTAGTGCCTCTAAGAGCTTTTATTTTCCAAAGATGGAGGAAAACTCAAAGAGACATACTTTACTCTGATCTTTCCCTTATCTGGCTGAGCCATGCATGGGCCATTATTTGATAAAGCATATTAAATTGTTTGGTCTTGATATCGACATTATTGTGGTTTTGTTAATTGCCATAGTAACCATTTAAAGCTAGAAATTATAGAAATTTTACAGTACATCAGACCCTCGCAACTTTGAGGCCTAAACACAAGTTCCTCTCCCTACCGGTGGACGTATGATCTATAATACCTGCTGGTGGGTTATGCAATTTTCGTTAATTAGTTTGAGACGACTTTGAGTTATACTTCAATTTAATTTGGTGTATTCTCTTTACTTATATTCTTATTCTTATTAACATACTCCGTATAATATAATGGCCATATATGCACATGTAAAGAAAAATATATAAACATATAAACTTAATTTGCCTTAACCCTGGGAGACAAATGAAATTATTCTAGTAAAAATCACATCATCATTAGGTGCAAGAGATATGGATGTATGTTTGTATCCAAATTTAAATGTTAAATACTAGATTGAGGTATGGTGGATAAACACGTAATAGTACAAACTGCCAGTGTCAAATGTATTTTCGATATTATTTAATTTTACTACCACTCACACAATTTTACCGGGACACCAATATTAATCTATACGGTAAACCAAGCAGAGATCCTGTATAAGTATTGCGCCATCATGGAGAATGAAATAAGAATTACCAAAATATATGCAGGAAATGTATAGAAGAAAGTTGTAATAATTTTCCAAGGTCGGCATGCATGCTGTATATAGTAACATGCAGTTAGATATACGTAAAAGTATTGATACTTGAACTGGAAGTTGTTGCCTAATTACCAAGAATATGGATTGATTAATGTGTTCTGTTGCAGGGATTAGAATTTCTCCACAATAGGCCATTATTAATTATAAGGTGCATCAACCCTTACTTCCCAGGACCCAGGTACTCCAGAAATTGCGCGCGATAGATAAGACTAGGCCGTTATGAAAGATCTCCACCATTTGACGTGTACGACACCACAAACTCAAGATCTCATTGAATTTATTTGCCACATGAATCATATGCAACATGCCATGCTTTTCAATCATAGATAATTCTTCACCTTAAATGTGCATGCCGCCCGAAAGTGCAGAAATAGAGGATGTTTTTCTGGACAGCTATGGGTTGGGGTCATGAGGATCAAGGCCGGCTTGGAAATTTTCGGGGCCCTGGGCGAAAATCTAAAACAGCCCCCCTCTAATAGGGTCCACTAAGCAAAAATGACAAAAATCTATAAGCCCTACTAGGATTCGAACCTGGGTGCCCAGGGTGCATCATGTTATCCAAGGTGGATATAATATAGTTCCAAGATCTACTATATATGTAGTTTTGAACAAAGATCAAGGAACTGGACGAAATCAACGAATAGATCGTGTGTTATGTTATTGTGTCTAATAGCTCGTGGCTCAATGCAGTTTGCTTGTAAGTAGAGCTAACACACAATTATTGACGAACAATAGACGTACTATATCAAATGAACAAATTCATCGTGACATCCACAACAGAAAAAATAATTGAGTGAGGCTGTGACAGTCCCTATCTCACATATGCATTATAAATATGATATCGCATATTGTCATGCATTTTTCTAGCTAGTTAGCGGGTTAGTTTTGGTTAATATATATTTTTCCACGATTTAAGCCATAAAGCTCATCATTTGTGCATGCTGAAATAACACGATATATGTGACGATAGGAGTTCTCGTACGTGAAACATACATGACTAAATGAGTGATCATCTTTGTACAATAAACATAAAAAATGAGCGATCATGACTAAATGAGTGATCATCTTTGCATTATTAGCGCACAAAACTACTTTATTTTGTTCACGTAATCAGTGTCTAAACTTCTATGTGACTAAAGATCAAAAGAACGCAGCAACAACATTATTATCACTCGATCACTAATGAATTCTTTTTATTTCACCCCACCTTCAATATACTATAGCCTATAATACCTTCATTTTTTAGATTGTTAATATTTTATTTGAATATTTTGGTAATGAACTTGTATAGCGCAGCACAAACATGGGACACTTATATTCACATATGTACAATAGAAATTGTTAAAAACAAGTAATTAACCACCTCAAGGTCCTCAACCTTAAGCATTTAGCATATAAGAATAAAATTAAATTAAAGATGAGAAAAATGTTGCGTATGTACGTACCTTCATAATAGCAGCAACCCAATAAGTTCGAGCATTAGAGTTAGTACCAATGACAGTTGAGATTGGATCAGTCCTAGTCTTGTTCCATAGCCATATATGATACGCCATCATGATCAACAAACCAGATGGTACCAACATCAAATCTAGATAACAATTTCTCCACTCCATTTAATTCCTTAATCTCTCTTAATTGTTCTCTCAATTTGTATTGCGTGCGTCGAACTTTCTTTCTGTATGTATCCCCTAGTTTTACCGGGGTATATACATGTGAGACGGGTTTACTCAAAAGTTCGGTTTTTTCTTCCTTGACCAACTTTGTTGGGTTTGGATGTATTGGAGTTGAAGGGGGGGTTCAATATATATACACAGGGAATAGAATGTATGCAGACTTGTTTGAATGCGATGTGCAATTTGCGTATGCATGACCAAAAGACAAGAAAATAAAGGGAGCTTTGGCTTTTCCTTTTACTACTAACTTAACAACATGATAGATTAATTATGTAGGAGTTTCTTGTCTTCTTCTTGCTTTCTAAGGTCCACCATAAGTTTCAGTGTGCATGTCCACGAAATTATTGGTCATTTCTTGTTATGAACGTTTGTATTAGATTTTGCGTCAATTTTTTATTTACTCATTTTGTTAAGTTGTTGATATAACAGAAAGAAAATTAGTCATACATTAGAGGTCTTATGTCTTCGAATTTTACTACTTCATTAACATTTGACAATCACTATATATATCTAAATTTTAAATCTCTATCATTATTCTAAAATTAATTATTATCGAACAAATAAGAGATAATCAACAAAAATTAAACTTTAGTGCACATCTCAATATTATGGTTTGTTCTTTATGGCAAATGGCACATCGTTAAAATTTGTATAAATCGCCACACAATAGAAATTTAACAAAAAGAAAACAGTGTAGTTTACTTAAAAAGACATATGAAGTACTACACCATTCTTTTTACAAGTCCGTTTAATTAAATGCTAGAGGTCTACAATGTAGACACTTGAAAGTGTATACGATTAGCATTAATTTTACTACACTAGCAAAATTTTACTACTCACACAAATAATTTTACTGCATGACTTTTTCATCACCAATTGATTTTACTACTCCAATCTCAATTTTACTACTATTAACTTAATTTTACATTATAGACAAATTAATTGTATCTACACTGTAGACCTTTAGCAATATGCATTATGAAATCGTCATATAACATCTACCACATTGCTGATAATTCTTAAAAGTAATTACAATAATTTTCTTTAAAAAAAAAAGTAATTACAAATTCACAATTGAGTATATATATATGGCCTTTCAAAGCGGATAAACGACTCACATACGAAGTAATAGCATAGTAGTGCTTTACTAATTAACTTGCTCTAGAATCGTTTGCATCACTCTAGCATTATTCCTAGCTCACTCTGTTTGAGTTAGGCCCTATGCGATTCAACTTATTCAATAGAATAGTGCTTTACTAATCAACTTGCTCTAGAATAGTTTGTTTCCATCTTACTGTTTGATCTTCGTAGTTCATCATTCTTTTTTAAGCATATTGCTAAAGGTGTACAGTGTAGACACAATTAATTTGTCTACAATGTAAAATTAAGTTAATAGTAGTAAAATTGAGATTAGAGTAGTAAAATTAATTTGTGATGAAAAAATCATGCAGTAGAATTATTTGTGTGAGTAGTAAAATTTTGCTAGTGTAGTAAAATTAATGCTAATTGTAGACACTTTCAAGTGTCTACACTGTAAACCTCTAGCATTGTCTCTTTTTTAGTTATACTTTGACTTAGTCTACTCGACAAATTAGACAACAATCAAACGGATAAGGTGTTAATATTTGTTTGCAATTTTGCATCAACATACCCAAACCAATAATGTAGTCCAATTGATTAATTCATATACTCCGTACTTGGGGGCGGCCCAAGTTTTTTATGAGTGCCCTATAGGCTATATCAAATGTCTAAATTGAAGCCTTTTAGGTACTTCAATTAAATATTTAAATGTTACGAGGAAAATCTTTTGGCCAAAACCCCCTTGATGCACTTGTTTAATCCTTTAAATGGGAGAGCCGTCCCACTTCCACACACAACTTTTGTTAGAATTTTATTAGTATTATTAATTGTAAGTAAATTGTATTGTACTTCCAAAACTCACATTGAAAATACACATAATCAAATGTATAGAGTTACTTATTTGTGGTGATTGTTGCTCTAGTAGTTAATGATATGGGCAATGGGATAGGATAAGGTAGAATTGTTAAATGAATAGTACAAGTATGTATGTCGTTCCCAAATTACCTAAACTATGAACTAGTAGCTAATATAGAAAGAAGTTTTAGGTATGCTCTTCTTAAATCAGAGATTATATAGCTTGAGAAATGTATACATTCTCTAATTATCAGAGCTCTCCATCAAGGTATTCATGCATATACCAACAACAGAATATAGGATGGAGTAACCGATTGATTTATAAAATAGATCGACTCCATACTTCCATATACATATCACTCCTATGTCAAGGAGATCGATGTCAATTTATGTGGTAACTGATAGCTAGCTAGCTCTTTTAATACGTACTATTTCAAAGTGTAGTTGTGGTTATTGTAACTAAAAAAGAAGGTCATTGCGTAATTTGATTCTAATTTGACACTAGCGATAGGAAATGCCGATAAAGAAACTCATTATGTTAAGGTATAAAGCCATCGACAGTGCCTTAACCACCAGTTTATTAGCCTTTCAGTTGAGTTAGTTCAATAACATGGTATCAAATTCTCAAATTAGAGCTCTCAAGTTCAAATTGATTCGATCAGGTGAGATCCAATGTAGATCCAACTTTTATTCACTCGTGGAATCCGGGCGGTCCGGACCAGTACAACTCCTCTCTTCTCGAGAATCCATACATCCCTTATCAGTTAGTTTCGACCCTTGTAACCCATTCCTCTTTCAAGTAGAGTTTCGGCCAATGTATAAGTATATGCGCCAGTGTATTACCCATACCTACGCTTCAAGTCCAAAGAGACTTTGTGTAAAGGGGCATATTATAGGTATAAAATCAATCTGTGGGGCTAGTTGTTCTAGATTTTGGTTGAGTTGTTGTTGATTCTACTTGTCCTTTATTTATTTATTTATTATTTAGTTTTTTCATGTTCAGCTAAAGAAATTGATGCTTAGGGTCGAGCTAAGCCTGAGAAGAGGGGCATAGATAGGAGGAGACAATAACAATATGACAAGGCATTGCACTGCTTGTTAGGATTTCCTTTGGTACGGCTAATGGGGGCAGGGCAGCTTCGAAGTAGATCGATAATGCTCAGTGGAGTACACTATAAACCCAAGTTTAATTTTCTAACCTTACCAACCACAGCATAAACCTTACTATAAAGTATATATATATATATTTTTTTTTTTTGAGAAGGCACTATATGAAGTAGGTGTATATATGAACTCAGTTAATTATCATGCTACATTTTCTTTTTTAAAAGGATTAAAGGAGAGAAGAAGAAAACAAACTTATAATGCTACTATTCTAAAACTACTCTTAGTGGTCGTTTGGTGGCATATGGGAATTACGAATGCCCATGAACTCCCAATTCCCAGGTTGTACCAATTCACGTGAATTTCTCAAAATTGTTTGGTTACATGTAGGAATTGTAATTCCATAAGAATTTCCAATTACCAAGGGGGGATAGGTAAGCCAATTCCTCCATTTTGTCAATTCCCATGATTTTAGGCAACCAAACAACTCCAAAAATTTCAATTCATGAGATTTTTGAATTCTCATGATTTTTCTTGGCAACCAAACGACCACTTAATTTCTTTTACCATGCTACTATCCTATACTACATATTTAGAAAATGAAACATGTAATAAATACTATGGTGCATTGCTGCATTGGGTTCTTCATATGCACGAACACCGTATCAGAATCAAATGTATGTAAGTTCGAGTAGTTGAACTCTGAAATAGTAGCTGAATGATGAAACATGGTAACTAGTTGAAAGTTGAAATAATAGCTGTAATTTATAGTAGCTGGAAGTTTTTAGAAATGTTTGACAAAATTAACTGATATAAGAGCCGATAATGTATATAAAAACGTATTATTTATTTTTAATCGTATTTTATTTTATAAAATAAATGAGGGTAAATTAGGAATAAATTTATGATAAGTAGCTTATTTTTTAATAAGTTACATGAGGTAACTTATTAAATAAGCTAACTTATTACTTAAGCTAGTTGTGTCACCAAACCAACTTATTTGGTCAAATAGCTTAAAAAGCTGGTTAAATAAGCCACTTTGTAGCTAACTTATTGTGTATACCAAACATAACCTAAAGAAATGTTAGGATGTTTGAAACATTTAATCCTAACTGATCATATAAGGTTGTACTTTAGTTTCTCGGAAGGTCAATAAATGAAACAGAGTTCCTCATTCTTTTCTTTAATCACAAAACAAGTACTACTAGTTTGTACCTATAAACCAACTAATAACATACTTGTACTAGAGTACTACTACCAAACATAATAAATTTATCTCACAAAAACTAAGCATTCTTTTGAAAATTTGACTACTAATAATGTATTTCAAATAATGCTTTTAGCAAGTTCATCCAAATAACATAACAATATAAAGTATATAAATTTGGTAAGAGCATAGTTTTCTTTTCTAGAGAAAAAAAAACAAACGTGGGAGGAAAATGAGGAAAGTGGCAAACCGTTCTTACATTTTATGTGTTTGGGCCAATAAATTTTGATTGGTGGCATCCACATAAGACCAACTATGACATAACTTTGCTTTCAAACAAATTAAATAATTCTTTCTTGAAATGACTTAAAAATATTGTTCGATTACTGACCTAACAAATCCCGACTTCAATCACCTGAAAGTTTAAGGTGCTTACTCTTGCGATAAGGCACGTAACTCCCGCACGACCTTGATGGTTGCCTAGTCTGTCATTTGTTCTCATATATACATTTTGCTCCACAATCCTAGTGACAAAAGTGATGTTTAAACACCCCCCCCCCGGATTATGGGTAAATATGTCATGATATAGTGGATTGAATTTATCCTCATGAAATCTCAACGAACCTGGCATTATTAATTTATCGCGAAACAAAAGTGAATTTTTTTTGTGGATTGCCTCGCAATCAAGGTCAGGGTACGGTCAATCATGTCATGATATAGTGGATTGAACCATGATATTTTGCCCAAGCTCACACATATATATTAAGAGTTGATTGCGAGACAAATGTGAATTTTGCTCTTAACTGTTTCACTACAGAACTGTACTCCAACATTTTAGTATATATGAGATTGTCCATTTTAAGCCGAACCCATACTAATTTTGAAAATGGGTCATGTGAACACCTACAAACTAATGGCTCTTAACTTTCATTGTTTCTTCAATGTGGGGTTTGGCTTTAGTACACCCCAACAAATCCTCCATAAAACCAAGGACCAAGTACATGCTCCCTCCTCAAGCGACAATTCATCAACATACGAATTACTTCATCGTGAGGTCATAAAAAACGGGGGTCGCCAACTTAACGCAATGCTCTCTCCGCAAACTTTTTCTTAGTTGTGGCTCTGATACCACTTGCTTAATAATCACTCACGAGTTATGGACACCCACAAGTTGGAGAGAGAAAACTCACTTCATAAGATAATGAAGGAAAACTAATTGGCAATAGAATGAATATCTCATTGGTTTATAAAGTGGACAAGTATCTTCTCTTTCTCTAATGTTAGAATCTCACTTGTGGAGCTTATATATATATTAGCATTTTGACACTCCTCTCCCACACATAAGGTCGTCCCAAAGGCTGAAGATTGGGCTTAGAACCCAGAGGGCTCATCCGACTCTCTTCAATTGCATATACATTACCCAACACTGGTCTTGGAGCAAACTTGAGCTCTTGTGACTCTTTTAGGTTGCATATTGACTTAGGCCCTGTTTGTTTCAACTTAAAAAACATTTAATTCAAACTAAACCAAATCAAATCTATCAGTTTTATTCAAATCAAATCAAGTCAGATTAGAATTAGCCAAATAACAATAATTGAATCTAGTTTACTTATAGTTATTAATTCGTCTCAATGGAGTTAATTTGTCAATAAAATCAGTTAAAATAAAATCAAATCAAGTTCATTCAAATCAAATCAAATCAGATTAGTTCAAATCAAATCAAATCATATCAGAAAAATGTAGTTCTATATTATCGCACAAGGCTTTAGTGAGCTGAAAAATGGATCCAGTTAAAAACATTGAGACCCATATTATAACCATGTGCCAGAATTTTAATTTGTATATTTGACCTAAATTTTTTTCTAACGTGTGTCCAATGGGCACATGTTAAGAGTCTACTTATTTCCCTAAATAAGTGAGATTCTCACTTGAAAAAACAAATCATGACATCTCATTGATTAATTAAGAAAAAAATTCACTTAATAAGGAAATAAATATGCTCTTAACATGAATGGGCACACGTTAGAAAATCCCAAAAAATAATACTAAAAATATGCAAATAAATTAGTGTAAAATGTTAAGATGTCACTTAGAGTTAAAGATCAATCACATCAAAAACAAGTCCACCTGCAAAAAAGTCCCTCAGGCGATACGCTCAAATCAAGCCCACGAAGTAGAATCAGGTCCAAGAATGACAACAAAACTAAGGAGAGAGAGCTCACTCTATAAGTCCAAGGAGCATCTGTCTCAAACTCCATCAATTAAACAATTAGCAGAGGCGTGAGCAGGGCCGTCTTGTAGATTCCGGGGGTCCTGTGCGAAATCCAAGTTTTGGGGCCTTTTTGATACAAGAAATCCAAAAAACTATACATTATGTGAAGAAAAGTTGACCTTTGCGCGTTGCAAAAATGATGAAATTTCTTAATTCATGAATTATTGTAGGTTTGCAATAGTTTTGGCCTAATTTATATTGATTTTTGAAAATTCAAAGTAAAATATTACTCCGAGGACGCTACTAGAATTGAAATAATATATATCGAGTATCAATATAGGTAGTCGTTTTTTCCGTTTGAGGTAATGATAATAACATACTCGTATAGTCGGTTGTAGACTCGTATGAAACAAGACAAAAAAAATAAAAATAAAAAAGCAAGAAAGAGAAGAGACAAGAGCAAGAAAACGAGATTTGTAAAAGAATTGCGAGGCTGACATGAAAACAAAGGGATGAAAAATTAAAAAGACGTCCAACTGGATTCGAGCACATGTCCTTGAGCTGCAACATTAACAATTCTACCAGCAAGCTACAGATGTCATCGTGATACTATTTAGGGGTGAGCAAAAAAAGCGGGTACCCGGAACCGGACCCGCTTAGGACCCGGCGGGTCCGGAATCGGACCCGTTGTGGACGGGTACGGGTCCGGGTCCAAAATTTTAAGACCCGTTGACAACGGGTCCGGGTACGGGTCCTAAAATTTTGGACCCGTTACCCGCCGGGTACCCGTTGCTCAACGGGTCTAAACGG
>JBBYHQ010000017.1:2861719-2875293 GCA_038382645.1 Spergularia azorica
TAAATAATTCTAAAAGGCTTACAACGTTTTCGAAATTTCATGGCGTACACAAGACGGTTACTAGATGACGATTCATGGTAGCCGACCCCAAATCATTTTGGGAATAAGGCTTGGTTGTTGTTGTTGTTGTTATTGTATATGAAAGTATTTGAAACTTTTCTTCCCTCTTTAATTTCCTGGGTATCTTGCATGTTGATAGTACATGGACTATGATCAAACAAACCTTCATGGTGGAAGAAAGCATAGCTATCATCAACCAGTCATCATTTATTAATGCTCTGTCAATCTTACATTCTTACTAAAGGCCCTCATTTCCTCTTCTTGCTTGTTATTCCAGGTGTAGAAGCTTCCTCTTGTTTCTATGTCTGATAGCCTACAAGTCACAACACAATTTTGAAAATCTGTAATCTCTGCTAATGTGTCCTTGCTACCAATCTTTTCCTTTATTTGGTTTGAGAACATTGTTAAAATCTCCCATGATAATCCAAGCTTTATCTATTCCACCCTATCTTTATTATCATTGAAACCATAAACCATTGTGGTGTAATGGCTTATCTTAGTCCTTTTCTCCTCAACTTGCACATGAATAAGTTGAGCATACATATTTTTAACTGGAACATGGTAGATATCATGACTTCACAAGCACCAAATCCTCCCTCTATTATGCATACTATAATTAGTGCAAACTGACCAACTATATATCACACAATCTAAGGTGAATCCTACTTAATGACCTAGGTTTCACAAAATCTTGATTTCCATTTGATTAGTTGGGCAGTTCAGTCCCATCACATTCCAAAAACCAATACTAGCCATGGTCATATTGACCATGACTAGCATTACCACTTCCTCCTCTGTTGTCACTGCTTCCCAACCTGGGTATATCTTCAAATCTAGTGCTCTCCATTCCAATTAGTCTAAACTGGGATTATGCCATCCGTGGTGTGAGAATTAACTATCTATGAACATTCCTCGCAATTGAACAATCTGGGTTGTAGGGATTGGGTTTGGAGGAGTAACAAATGTAGATATTATAGGTTGAGGTGTTGAGCGCTCACCCTAGTAGCATTTTGTGGTTGCTGAACTGGTTTCCAAACCTTCCTCATTTGTGGCTGCACTGGAGCTGAGTTCTAATCTACTTCCTGCATTGGTCTGCTTTGTGGCCTATTTCTTTGCATATGTCACATACATACACTAGGCTGTCACTCATACTCAACAATCTGTTCAACCACACCTCCTTTTTCGTCTTTAAATTTCAGCGTTTTGGGAAACTTTTCATCTATTTTCACTTCAATCATGACTCGATCATAACCTAATCCACTTTTCTCCTCAGTTGCTCTATCCACCTTAATAACCTTCCCAACAGTCCCAGTTCAAGTTGGAGTCAAAAACTTCAGCTGAAGCTTCGGAAGCTTTATCCATATGGGTACTATCTTAACATCCTCCGTTGTTAAATCCATTCCCTCTACCCAGGGTTTGACTATTAAGGGTTTGTAATCATACAAGTTATTCCCATATTGCAAGACAATTTCTTTCTCACCCAAAATCTTAAATCTCATAACAAAGATCCCATAGGTAAGAATGAAACTTTTTCTAGATCCTTCCTACCCCAAATTCGATTGAGAAATCCTTGCATAGTGTGGGGGGGGGGGGGGATTTGCACCAATAACATAACAAACAACAACATGATTGCAATACTATGTTCCTTCCCTAACATCTTCTACTGATAATTGCATCAATCCTTACCTATCCCGTGTGACACAGTCTACCACTCTTCTTCTTCTGTTGTAAGGTTCTCAAATTGATTCTCAACTTTAGGTTCCTCCACAATTGATCCCATCATATCCTCATCTTCGCTCTCATCCTCATCAGACAGATTAATTGACGGAATCCCTTGAATCTCTTGAATCGATCAATGCCTTATTATATCCGTCGTCGTTGGGCCATGCTTCTTCTGTAACTCTTGATTTTGTTGTTGTTTCAACTTATTACTACTCTTATTATTCTTCTTATTAGATTTCTGACTCTTCTTCGATGATTTGCTAGCTCTGTCCATACAGTTAGCAAGAATTCAGCAAAGTTTTGTCGTAAAATTTCTTACTTTTTCCAGTTTCTATTCTCCTCTCTCTCTCTTCATTTTTTTATAGTTATGTGAGCACATTAAAGAAAAACCGATATACTCATGCCAAAATCTATAATTAAACTATTATTACTATATAATATAATAAGTAAAATATTTATAATATAATATTTTAATGATAATAATTCTCAAGGAAAAAAGCGCAAGCATGTATTTAATTTTGACCTGTTGGCCTTCCCGGAAACCGACCTAAACCCTTATAACCCGCGTATAGTTGACTCGCATTTGAACCGAACTTGTACGACCAGTACTCGACCCGACATGTTGCAGTTACCAGAAATCAAAACTTGCCCACCGACTCGCTTGACATGTCTAGAGACACAGCCTATCACGTTGTATTTGGTACCAATGCAAAAGGATCAATAATAGGGTCGTGGCTCGTGTGGGAGATTTTGGGGGCCCTACACGAAATATTAGCCCCTAGTATTTTGTTCATGGAAGACATATATGCATATTAGTTATATACGAGTAAATGTCAAGAATAATAAGTATCTTTTTAATACGAGTGCATATAGATGAATTTAAATGTAATGAATTTTTTTTCAAAAAAATAAAAACGAGAAAAAGATGAACGGCAAGAAGGCAAAAGGGACACAAAGCAAAAAATGAAAGTGGACGTCAATGCTAAGGATCGGACTCAGGTGACCAGCAATATAAGTTGGGCCTATATATGCCCCGGGGCTTGCTGAGTTGTGACACTCCTCCATGAGTCATGAATCAAGTCAATTGCTCGACATCCCATACCTTGCTATCCATATATCAATCAATATTGCTTATAGATTTTAAAAATGAACAATCATTTTAAGTCTGGTATGAATTCCTCTGATCTATTGTGAAAGCGACCACTATTCTCCTTAGGCTCTCGAGAGTATGATATAATTTGCTTCCATCAATTTCCCGAGCTCGATCATTATGGACACTAAAGTCACAATAACATCCCTAGCTTTACCTTACCTTTGGAACGCATACTTTACCTTTTTGAGGATGTATGTGCATATATGTGGGGTTGTATGATATACTAGTATTGCAAACTATGCATGTGCATGATAGCATCAGATTACGTACGTGCTACAATAATCCACTTGAAAACCCAAGTCATCTTACGTTTTGCACTCAATTACTAAAGTCATATTATAAAAGTGGCAGTCTAATTATTTTAATTTTGCGAAGGAGGGAGGCCGGGGTTGGTGGTATATGGGAATGATTGAATTATTGAACTTCATGCCTTCTTGATTAAGAAATTACACAAAAGTTAGTATCTATGGATCAATGTTCCACTTTAGTTTGTAAGAAAATTGTACAAATGGCCAATATTTATACCACCGCAAAAATGAGTTATCTTTCTTTAAATTATTTGTATTTGGTTTCATATGCGAGAGAAATACAAACAAAACACGAATAATTAACGGAATCTGATCCACCGAGCTTACATGAGAAAAACAATAACTTGTACGAATACTTTCTAGTTGAAGTAAAATCAACCAATGATTTCCCTAAAAAAACAAAAAAAATCAACCAAGGATAATTAGATTTTTAATACTACGAGGCTTACGTTTGGTTATAATTATGTAGAACAATAGAACGAAAATTGCAAATTAACAAAATTAGTAACAAAAATACTAGGAGTCTATATGTAGACAAGTGAAAAAGTGTCTATGGCTAATTTGTAGTAAAAATAATTAAAGGTGCAGTAAATTTCATCGTATAATTTGGGAGATGATAGATTATAAGGAAAGAGAGACAATTAAGGGTCCTTATTTTGAAAATAAATCAATTCAAATTTCTTTCTATTGATAGATCTGTAACAATGTTGATTTTACTACAAATGTCATAGATTTACTGCAAACATGTTAAATTTACTACACAACCATATTTATTACCGCATGCCATCTTTAATTTACCACACTTAATTATGTTATAGACAATTTTGCTATTGTTTATATATGACTCCTAGGATCATCCAGTTAGATTGTAAAGACATCAATATGATCCAATACAAGTAAAGACTAATTAAAGAGGCTCAACTGACGTAGTGATGATCACAAACAATTTGCAGTCACGTGCATAAATAAAAAATTTTTTTGATGGGACGTGCATAAATATTTTTGAGAATTTTAGTAGCAAATAATAATGGTCTATCGAAAAAAAACTCTCTCATTGTAAAATTGGCAAAAACTCGTAAAACATGATGGATGGGGGTACCTTATCATGCCTATAAGTCTGAGTGAGCTAATTTAATGTCAGTAATTCTACGGTAAAACCGTCTCATCGTATGAAACCAATTAATGAATTGTTTTTGATAAATTAACATGTTACTTTTGAAATAAGTGACTTTGAAAAGTAATATTTACTTTTGAAACGTGTGAGAGGTCTCATCGTATGAGACCGTCTCACGGTAGAATTTGTGATTTAATATTGATTTGAGTCATGTACTATATAAAGTTTGGTCATCACTTCATGGAGTTCAGATATATTTGGAATGTCTGTTTTTGGATCCTAAACTCATCAAACTTCATCACCTAGCTAGATTTGATTAATTTGCGTTCCAAATTATGTTCAAATTGTTGTATTACTTGTATAGGCGTGTCCCAATTGAATCTTGATTGAATTGGTTCGAAGTGTCGAGATTTAATGTTCAGATCAAGACATCATGGAGGTGTTGCACGTGTCATAAGATTGTATCTTTCATTCCGACCTGAACTGATCTTTTTTGAATGAGTTTGATGCAATATGCATTTGTTTAAAATTTAGGTAATTTTAAACAAACTAATATGATTGAATAAATTTTGGATTTTTCTAATAAAAGTCCATTTATATCCTTAATTAAATGAGATTCTCACTTGCAAAAAAAAAAAATATGGAATCTCATTGATTAATTAAGGTGAATATCACTTAAATAAGGAAATAAATAGACTTTTACCATGTGCCCTATGGGCACACGTTAGAAAACCCGATATATTTTTATACGTATATGAATAGTTTTTTTATTAGAGGTGGCAATCGGGTGGGTCGAGTCAGTTCTGGTCGGATGGTTTCGAGTTCGGGTCATAATTAATCGATTCTAGTTGATTCGGGTCATGTAAGCTTTCGGATCGAATCGGGTTGGGTCGGGCCATGCCGAGTTGAAACTGATATTATCGAAACTCATGTCACATCGAGTCGGGTTAGATCGGGTGTCGGGTGACCACGGGTCGCGTAATTTGGGTAGTGGATCTTATCGGGTCAATAATTATAATATAAGTAATTTTGGTTCATATAATAGAATTCACTTTTTAACTTTTTGGATCCAAAATTAAGCACTTAATGTCTATATGAAATTATTTGTTTTTTTCTCCATAATTAAAACTAATTATGCGATTTCCCTCCAAGATAAAAATTTCATAATTTTTTCAATTCCCTCAATAACACATTTTCAGAGTCATTTGCCAAACCCTAAACAATAGAATTGTAAATACATGCGTCATATGCTTAGTTTATACTTGTGTTTTGTGAATACAATTGTCAATAAAACTTTACATATCCCCGTGTAATCAGATAATCGGGTCCCAGTCAATGCGGGTATTATTCGAGTCGGGTTTTAATCAGGTCGGGTGTTACGGGTTCGGGCTATATCGGTTACGGGTATAGTCGGGTATCGGATTATGTCGGATAAGATAGGGTCGGTCACGGATTACATCGTTTTGTCATAAAAGCGGGTGTCGGGTATCGGATGGGTCGGGTCCGGTTTTGCCACCTTTAGTTTTGATATTATCTACGATTTTTCTAACGTGTTCCTAATGGCACATGTTAAGAGTCTATTTATTTTCCTATGAGATTCTCACTTGAAAAACAAAATATGGAATCATATTGTTGAAATGAGAAGAAAATCACATAATTAGAAAAACAAATAGACTCTTAACATGTACCCATTGGGTACACGTTAGAAAAACCGCTAATCTAATTCAAATGAATCTGCTATAATCATAATGCATCTAATCCAACCTGAATTCATCGTTCTCAAAGTTAACTCACTAAATTACGTTATGTTTATCAAAAAATTTCTAAATCATAACGTTGAAACAAACACTATGAAATTGACAATGCCACCTTCATCAACAAAAAACACACACAGGAAGTTTTGCTGTGATCATGTGAGGCCCACAGTTTCTTTTACAAAACACTTACGTGTAAACTTTTGTTTGTTCTTACTTTCTCTCTCTAAAACATTTTTTTCCACACACACACACACTCTTTTACTCTCTCTTTCTCTCTCCTCCCTCAGCTCCTCTATATCAATGCCACCACCAACTCACCTCTTTCCCCTTTTCCCTCTTTCTCCTCTCGCACCCCCCTTCAAACTTTCTCTCTCCTCCCCTCTCTCTCTCTCCTCCGTTTTACTTAGCTCCTAAGTAACCTCCCCTCCCCCCAAAAAAATGAACCCCTCACGAGGAAATGATCACATGAAACGCAGTCCATCTGAGCTTGCCCTGGAACTCGCTGCTCTCATCAACAACGACGACTCCAGATCAACGGCTGGGATTAAACCATCACCCGTCGATAACAACTTCTTCAATTATCATCATCATCATCATCATCATCATGATGGTGGTTTTCCTGATCCAACGGCTGCTGTTGATCTACCCTTTGAGTTTAAGAACCAAGTAAAACCTCACTCTCTCTCTGTACTTCTCTCTTATAATATTTTTAAAATCTTCTGACGTACTTTTGGTTTGTTGGTTTTTTATATTATATATGATGTTTTTTTTCTTTTTTTTTTTTTTTAATAAATTTGTTGGGGTGTGTATTTATATGCGTGGCCTATGATGGCGTATGCTTACAGTAATAGGTCGGCGGTGTACCCAATCATTTGCTACTGATTCACTGATTTTACACTGATTGTACTACGACTAGACTAAGTACTTATTTGCACGTGCTGTTCACGTGTTGTTTTATATTGATATGCTTTGTTTTGGCTCTTTGTATTACATACGCACCTACTTGTTACAGCGATTGCCCCACCTGCTCTAACTTGTGATGAAACTTCTAGTAAAGTGGAGCAATTTTGTTTTGTTTTGGAAGAGCTATTTTCTAGTAATATGCTAACTATTGCACTGTGCATAATAATATGTTGCTGAATTAAGCGGTAAAAGTACAAATATTACACTGCAGTTCCTCCAAAGAATTTCTGTACGTAAAATAGGAGTATATCGTAAATTTTGATATAGTTTTTTTTTTTTTTGAAATATAGTTATATCTAGGTTAAAAGAGTAACATTAGATTGGCAAACCGCTCCAATGAACACTCACATCAGATGTAATTAGGACAGCCAATCCACATACATAAAAGGTTTTTTAGTGCATAGAAAGAAGAAATTAATATTACGACTCCTAGAAAAGTTAAGAGTTTAAGCATATCATAGAGTTTATATATATATATAAACTTTGTGATTCAAGAAATATGTGTTTTATGTGCGATCCAAATTATTGTTTTCTTTGTTGGTATGTTCAGAGTTCATATTAATAAGGTGACTGTATTTTCACTTGTTGAGTGGTATCAAAGTGTAATACTTTAGATTTGTACACTCATACTTAACTACTTAACGTGTATTATTTGCAGGGTAAACTTTTTAAAAGTGAGGTAAAGCTAAAGCATGAGACACTCTCATGAGGGCTTGACAGCAATATTTATTCTTGCTTTTGAGTTCTTAATTGAAAAAAAAAAAAAAAAAAAAAAAACCTAAAAGATGACGGAAAGTCACTAGCTACAGAACAATTAGTTTAGGTCTAAATCTATTGTTGTTCAACCTTTTTTGGTTTTACATTTGATTAGCATTTCTTTCATGTAGATTCGATTTTACGTAACTAGTTTAATGAAACCGAGAAACTGCTATATTCATTTGATTGTACGTATGAGGTAATACTTACCTTGATAGTACCACCGTCTTAAAAGGTGAATTACAACATATATATACGAGTAATTCTTAAAGGTAAAAACAGAGAAAAGTTGGTTTTCTGGTGGATGGGGAATTATTTGCTCAGTTTCACCTTCTTTATCAACTACTTGAATTTTTATTTTATATTCTTTTACTAAAGTTTCTAGAACCTTGCCTAAGACGCTTTCGACTAGAAATTAGACAACATATATGAAGTAATGAACGTTTTTTGATTCTCCGTATGTGATAAGAAATACGCTATCAAATGATACCGAACTTGACATGCATCTCATCAGATGTATAATTTGGGTTAATTACAAAACAAAAAAGAACACTCTACAACCAACACACAGTATTCATTTCCTTGATCATACATGTACAATTTACAATATAATTACAATGCTTACTTATGAAAAGATCATCATACATAATTTCCCTAGTTCCTTAGCGAAAGCTAGTGCGAAATTTAGTGGAGTTCTTCATGTGGTTTAGAAATAGATCTTCTTTAATTAAGCAATAATGTACGTCTTTATCTTCTTTTTCTCTTTTTAGGACACATTTTGTTAAAGTAGTGGTGCTACCAAAAAGACATGAAAGATAAAGAGTACTATTCCACGAGTTGTGGACTCATGTGTTAAGTTAGTCTCTTTTCTTAGCCTAGCAGAAACATATATAGAACGATACGTTAAAGTAAAGGCTCAATAATTTACGTACACGATACATCCAAAGTCTATTTATAGAGCATTTTTATCTTAAGTGTTTGGATAGTAAGTGAGTTAGTGGGAAGAAGTCTTTGATCTTTATCTACCTCTCTTATCTTCTCCTTCTCCACACCTTTTCTACTTCATTGTTTTCTGTTTTCTTCTCCTTTCTAATTTTATCCACTTCTGTACACTTTCACCATGTCTCTAGGTATGTACCATAATATATACTTGCTTTTAATTTTCGCCAGAGTCTTTGCCCCAAAATGATTGTGGTCCGATACACGAACTGACTGCTGTCATATGTAAACGTCTTTGTTTGTGATGGGCGATCATCTACTATTCATGTTCTTATTGTGAAGGAAAGAAAAAGACTTTAATAAGTACTAACACTAATTATGAGTACGTATGCGTGTTGCCGTGTAGGTGATGAAGTTCGTTTGAATTCAGAATATACTAATTCTAAATAATTTTAAAGTATATATGATGATTGATCATGCCTTTTAACAGTTAAACACACAACCTATGCTTCAATTAGTTGCTTCGCTTGTGTAATTATGATGTTTAGTGGTTAAAAGAGTGTTCAAATTGGCTGCATTTGTGTTCATCAGACCCTTACTTCAATTTGTTTTTTTTTTTTTTTTTTTTTGAGGTAGCTTGCTTCATCAATTATGATTGTACATCCTCTAATGTTCGTAAACTTTGGTGCATCAGTAATCATACTTTTATCCGTGAAGTAGAAATCAGTCAATATATCATATATATATATAGTTATTGTCGTATGAAAAATAGGTGGGAGCTACTGAGAGATTGGAGTAATGTTATTGTCGTATACAACATACGTGTAGTACCAATATTGCTAGCAATGCTAGTTATACTTAAAAACCTTTGCATTATGAATGAAGCAGGACTTAGTCAGTGGGATTCCAAGTTGTGGAGGATTTGATCAGAACCCTTCATGGTACCAGAACTTTCCAGCGCAACAGCCATGCGTTTCAGCCATTGATTCTCAATCCTCTATTTGTGGTATGCTGCAATTAGATGATTATAAACTCTAGTGACCTTGAATTTTAGCTTGAATCACAAGAACTTGCATTTTAGCAGAATGACATTTGAATGAAACATGAATTTTTGGTGATACTGTGGTGCTTGTGCAGCTGGTAGTCCAACCTCAACGCTTAAGCCAAAAGCGGGGGATAATCAGGGAAGCGGGTCCTCGGAGGATGATGGAGAGACGGAAGCAGGCCAGTGTGAGCAGAGTGATGATGATGGGTCTGATGTAAAACGTCTTCGCAGGTGTGTACATGTCACTCATATTGAGTGATGATTAGTTTCGAAAAATTTACTAGAACAGGCGATGGTGTACTAGGAACTAATGTACAGACTGTGAAAATGTTTCAGAATGGTTTCAAATAGGGAGTCTGCTCGGCGTTCCAGAAGGAGAAAGCAGGCACATCTGCAAGAGTTGGAACAGCAGGTAATAATCAGATCATGTACTGCTGAATAAAAGACTGAAACTCGTCTGTCTGTCTATCTATATGCATGTATAACTGTATAAGTCTCTCAAAATTCCTGAACTGGTATTCTTTGGGTTGTCAGGTGGAACAACTTGGTGGAGAGAATGTTACTCTCTATAAGCAGCTGACTGATGCTACTCAGCAGCTTAAAGACGCGTCAACAAACAACCGGGTGCTTAAGTCAGATGTCGAAGCTCTGAGAGCCAAGGTAGTCATTTTCAAAATGCTCATAGTCCTTTGCATAACTTCTCAAGTAGACTCAAATTTACACATATATGATATATCAACTTACTAACTGTGAATGATACTTGTTATAATCCAGGTGAAATTGGCTGAAGACATGGTTACTCGAGGATCGTTATCATGTAGTCTGAACCATTTGATACAGACTCAATTGAACTCACCACAGATGCTGGACACTCAGAATCTATCTCGGGTTGGCAACAATGTTTCGCCAACAATCATGGTCCGGGGGCAGGACATGGCCTTTTCAGGGCAGAACTCCGGCATTGGAAACGACAGAGTGAATCATGTCCTAAACGCGAATGGCAGAAATGGATTAGGGAGTGACAATGTTAGCTGTGTGTCTGCAATGTGGCCTTGAGAATATCAGTCTCAAACTTTCATCTGTATCTAAGTAGATGACTGTCTGTTTTAGGTGTAAGACAGACTACTTAAAATGAGAGAAAATAAGGGATTGAATAAAGTTTGTAAGTGATGTGTAAGTTTTTGCTTCTTTTGTTGCTGTAAAATATCATGGGGTTGTGTAATTTTGGAACACATTCGTGCAGCTATTACTAGCTTTACTAGCTTACTACTAGAACGTCATTAATAACTACTACTACGAAGCCATCCATTACCTATACCTCAAAAAAAAAAAAAAAAATGCGATAAGCTCTCAATTGGTAGAAATATTGACTTCTGATCTTTATGGGTATTAATCGAAGAGTTAGGCTATTTGTATATGTCATATACATTACCAAACATATGTGAAGGGTAATGTGGACATTTTTTTTGCTTTAAATGGTGAGATTGAGGAGAGAGAAATGAAAATGTGGTGGGACATATGATCAAATATAGATACATGTACATTTGCAAATGTATATCCATATACAAATAGTCTTTTTCACAATATGTGCTTGGTATCGTAAAGACCTTTACTCGGGTTCAGAATAAACCAAATAATGAGAATGGTAATCTACAGTCACTATAGGGCACTAAGAACATTTGCAATGGTTGTTCTTGTGTCTTGAGTTCTTAAATAAGAACCCAAAAATGCAAGTTCTTCCATTGTGTGATGGCAAAAATAAGAATTGAATTCTTATTTAAGAACCTAGTTCTTGCGGAAACCAAGGAGAGAGAAAGACATGGAAAATTAAAGTGAGATGATTTAAGAAAAAGAAATATATAGTTCTTCTATTGTGGGTTAAGTTCTTATACATTGAGATTGTCAAAAAAATGATGTGGCATGAGAAGAACTCAATTTCCATTGCTATTGCTCTTATCTCCATTTCCCCCACTAGAGGGCATGCATCTTTAATGCATCAAACTTAATTAGTATACAGTAATTCATAAGGATTGAGGCTCTCCAAATTAAGGGAAGAAGTATATTAGTGCCTGCTACGTAGAAAGAAACCATAAAATCAAAATGTCATGGTGTGCACATTGGCTCAATGCCCATGGTCCATAGATATATACTCCCCTCTAGTCCTATTTAAACTTCCTTCTCCCTTTTTCAGGGTTTAGAGACGAGTGGGTTGGTTTTGCACAAAGTTTTAGGAATAGATTAACAATTATTAAAACCAAGTGGGAAATGGACATTTAGCACTTAGGAGACCTCTTATTGGCTCAAAAGTTACCAAAACAGGAAACAAGAACCTTGGTAGTGAATTCCTCTTAAAAGGAAAACATGAAGCTTGGAAATGAATGGAGGGAGTATATGACTTTCTCACATTTTGAGACGTCTTCTTTATCCATCAATATCTCACAAGATATAGTAGTAAACATTATGAAACTGTACTAGCGTGAAAGGATTTTTCGAGACGAATCCAACGATATATGTGTCATAATATTTCGATATGTATTTTTCTCTAAAATCTCAAGTTATAGACTCATCTCGTAATCCAAAAACGTCATATATTTATTTATGGAGGGATTCATATTTAAAGTTGTTCCTTGCAATAACAACATTCCATGAAAATTCAATTATTTCTTGCCAGCCCCGTACTTGTCAGAACTCATAAGTGTTGCGATTTATACGGTTAAGACAGTCATCAGACAATCTTAGCGTGTACAGCTCGAAACTAGGCACCATCACTAATTAATGTCTTAAACATGTATTAGCTGTGTTTCTTAATTTTTCTTTTTTTCTTTTTTTTTTTCTTTGGTGTATCATGCAAAGTATGTGGTACGATAATTTAGTCTGACTAATTTCATTCCACATTACTAATTACATATACGAGCAATGACGAATTGAGGAAATTAAATAATATTTATTGAGGTTGCGAAATTATAACATTACGTTAATTCTAAAAATGTATAAATGCGCAATTTTATTATTTACTAATGTGATGGGATTTCTTTATGTTTCCCGAGTTTGGAACATTGTACATTGTGGTCATATGAAGGGATAACAAGGTCACTGATCATCTAGCAAGAACGGTAAGGTAAAGCATGCACAAGCTAGATGAGATGTGGATGACACCTTTAATTCCTATGGAGATAATGTAAAATGGGACTACTTAAGTCTAATTCGACATAGGATTATCTGAAAAGGTTGTAGGTGACATTATTATTTAATACTTTTTAATCCCGTCTTTCTACCAACAACAAATATAGTCGAGTTTAGTTACCAATGGTATATATAGCAGCAATACTAGACTCAAAATTAAATTAGAACTTAGTGAATTGTGAAAATTATTACATACATAATATATTAATCATTTTGTTAAAACCTACCGATTGTGCAAATTAAGATGTCAAGTTTTATTAACCCGTACATAATTGTGTTAAATCTTGCAAAGATCATTCGTGCGAATTTAAGGTGTACATTTCTTCATGTATACCAATTTCATTAACAAACAATTACGTACACGAGTGATTAATATTATTCGAATGACAAATGAATAGAATGAAATAACGAATATTTTGGCATGAGATCGATATGAATCACATGTAGGTGTGTACGTTTACTACTATTACATGAGTATTATATTATTGTTCTAATAATTGTTGGAAGTAATCTAGAAAAATCTAGATTAGTCCACCAAGTTCACATTAAGCTAGCAATTAGAAAATACTTGTAT
>JBBYHQ010000017.1:2883437-2896790 GCA_038382645.1 Spergularia azorica
CCCCATAAGGTTTAACAAGTTGAAATTCAACCCATATCGTTTAACATTTTTTTTTTGAGCCCTATTCCGAAAAAAAAACTCGTTTTCTAACGGGTACCCGTTAAACAGCGGGTACCCGTAACTGTGAAGTTGAGGAAATGATACAAACATATTAAAAAAAACAAGTTTTTATAAAAGAATCAGTAAAGTAGTAAACCACTAAACCTAATTGTCACAGGAACGAAGACTTGTACGCCTCCCAGCTCCCAAACTCCCACCAAAATAATTCATTTTTAGATCTCAATCTACAGATCAATCCCAACATCAATCAGAAATCAAACTCCAATCAAACTCCAATCAAACTCACAGTAGGTTATTGATTTCGTATTCATCAAATTGATATTATTGCTTTCCTATTGCATTTCTTATTCAATTCGTGCAAATTTTCTGCATTTCTTTTTCATTTCATTTAAATCAAATTCATTATTATTGAATGTTTGGTATAAATCATTTCTAATTATTGATTCATATATACGATTTTTCACTCATTTGATAAGATTTTTCACAAATCTTTCATGTGACATTTATGTGCAAAATTAGTTGAAAATTTATATAATTTTGACTTAAATAGAAAAAGGAAAGTTATAAAACCTACTAAGAGTAGAAAATATGAAATGATTGAACTAATCAATATTATTTCTGATCTATACAAACTGTGGCGGAACTTGCTAAAAAATATTGCAGGGGCCGGGGTTTGAACCCTTGACAGGTCTTACCACTGAGGTAGGGAGGGCCAAGTGATATTATTGCAATGAAAATTGTATAAATCTCGAATCTTAACAGGGGCCTGGCCCCCTCCCAATCTAAGGAAGATCCGCCTCTGTATACAAAGTATATGATTCTCTCCATTTTGTTAATCATGATCGTAATATTTGTTACATTTTCATTTTGCAACACATATATTACCAGAAAAAAAAAGGTTTAAAACGAATGTGCAAATCATAGAAAATTGGAGAAATGTGATTAAGATATATTACTCAGTAGTGAAGAAAATATGTCTATACAAAGAGTAAGTAATTGGTTCATGAATAGTGTTGGACATTATTTTGTTATGTATCAATGATTCAAGAATTTGTCTATACAATTTGTTCTCTCTCTCTCTCTTTAAATTTCATTCTCCAATATGAATTGGAATCAAGTTCGGGTTAGAATTATTGTGTTATGTAGCATTGGTTTATCAATATGGTTGGGTTGAGTCATGTTCTGCCACATCGAGTTTTGGGATTTCTCGGATCATGCTACCTTTGACGCAAACAACTAGACTAAATAATACTTTGAAATGACCACATAATGGGCTCTGAAAAATATTTGGATTAATTTATAATAACAAAACTAAAGTGTATTTTTCCATATAAGGTTTAATACCTGACATTTATGTGAAAAACTTACATCAGCTTTGACGCAAACAGTTAGAGTAAATAATACTCTAAAATTACCAAATGTTAGACTCTTTTTATTTAGAGTAAATAATACTCTAAAATTACCAAATGTTAGACTCTTTTTATATCGACACATCTGAAATGTATTTTCTCATATGTTAAACAATGTTTAATACGTGACATTTATGTGTACTGTCTAACAAAAAGAAGTTTATTTTTTGTGAAACGGGTATAATTGATATAAATAGGTAGCCCGGGCGTGACCCGGGCCAGCAAACTAGTCTTATATGTAAGGCCCCGAATTTTGGTGTTTGCTTAAGGTTAATTAATTACGAGATTAACGTAATTTTGCGTATAAATTTAAACTTTTTATCGAGTTTGGGAAGTGTGTGAGAAATGGGTATCTAAATTTCGCACTAGAGCTAGCTTTGGTGACCGTATATGGTAGTCGTGTATAGTAATTATAAAACTATTGAGATAACGGGATTAGAGATCGATTTATATCGTTTCGGTTTGAAGTGTCGTATCCCGAAGAAGATTGAGATAAGCCTAAGACAAGCCTTGCTCTCATTGGACCGAGTCCATGAGCAAGTTACTTGCTTGTTTGCCGCCTAAATAGGACAGCCAGCTGCTTCATTTTCCTTCTCCTGTTTCTCCTTCGTTAAGAAATGAATTGGAGTGAAATAAAAGCCAAACTTCAACAACTTTCGTCCTCTACAAGTTTGTAGGAGAAATCGAGCTCATATATTATCATTTACTTCACCAAATATCTAGTTTAATCAAAGGTGTCCTACTGGGTTCTGTTTTGGACCAGTTTTGGTATATTGGTCATAACGCCTTCATTTGGTAAGCTCAATCCTTATTTCTTGTTTCTATTTACTCCTAAGATATTTGGGAACAAATAAATTTTGGTTAATTGTATTTTTATTAACATTTCGTTTCCCAAATTAGCTGTTAAATTGAACCCTTGTTTCGTTGTTCTTCCTGTGAGTATCATGCGCATAGGGTCTTCGTAATTTGATCCTAAAATCCTCATTTCGTCAGCTATTTGATAAAAAAAAAAATGTTGAATTGTATTTCATTGAAATATCTTGATTTTAGGCTTTTGAATTACACAAAGTCCTGTCTTAATGAACCTTTTATGAGCTGTACAATATGAATGCTCATGCAGTCCCTTGTTTTGGACTAGTTTGGGTATTTGTTGCACATATCCTTGTTCACTTGATGAAACCATGAGTTTTATGGTTATAAATACTCCTAAGACATTGTAGGAGAATATTCCGTTGGTTCTATTCATATAAATTACTGAATTCATGCCTAAATGAGCTCCTAAACACGGGTCTTGTTTTGTGAAACCTAAGGGTTTGCAGCCTCAGTACCATACTCGGTTTTAACAAGTTTTACTCGTTTTCTTCGGGCGATTTTTGGTAATTAGAATGCTAACATATAGTTTTATGATGTACTATGACTACGGAAGATGTTGGATGCTCGATTTCCAATATGGAACCGTCCGTGGTAGCATAAAGTTTATGATATGGTTGAGTAGCTAGGAGCTTACGTTTGGAGGATCGTATTGTACCTAAACTGAGGTAAGCTCTACTTTCTCCCTATAACTAGATGAAAGGCTCAAAGTAAATGAATTTAGAAATGTAGGTGGATTGGTTTCGCCTTATATTTCACATGGAGCCCAGGATGAAATAAGATGTAATATCACTTGAGAATTCGATTTCAGGTGTGTGACCACTTTTTAAATTTGGTCAGTATTGTTATGTATATGTTGTTGAATGATAAAAACAAATTATATTTTTGGATTCCTCGTGAAATCCCGTGTGAAATAGGGTGCTCAATCGTTGAAACTAAAGTAGAAGCGAATGAGTTATGATGTGTTCTTTGTGGTGTTGTTCCCTGCATACGGGAATGGGCAGCCTTCGGTCTCTGACGTGTTTGGGGTATTAAATGAACCCCAAAATTTTTTATCTTTATATGTTTGAATTGATGTGGTGATGTGTTGAATTGTGTTAAGAAATGAGCAAGTTATGCTCACTTGATCATGCCATGGATGCTTAACTTGGTTAGTGAATTGTTTAAGGTGAAATTGGATAGTGAAACTTGTTGTGGAACTCATGATTATCTCGTGAGTGCATGTGAGACAGATTATGTGCTGAATTAATATGAATTTAGTTGGATGCCCCTATCATGATTAAGGGGCAAAGTATTGTCTTTAGTAACATGTTGTCTATAAGTGACCTCCTAGGTTTTGTGAACCTTATGAGCTTACGGCTTGAGTTGCGTTTGGTTAAAAATGACCATAAATGGTTAGAAAAAAAGCTAAGTGTAAGTGTTGGGCTAAAGAAAAATATCTCGTCGTGAAGGCTAACTGATTTGTTGAATCAGTGGCAAATCATAATTGTTAAGAGGAATCCAGTTCCCCTAATGCATAGTTAAATGGGTCTATCACAGGGGAAGTTTAGCTTGTGTCAATTGAAAGTCTAAGTTGGGAGAAATAACCCCAGTATCATAAGGTGTCCGAAACTGTTGACTGCAAATTGAGTCATCTTAAAAATTAAACTGTGAGCAAATGGTAAAAAGACTGATGTCGTGTAATATGTTGTTAGAATCGTACGGATGTCTAGTTTCACCAGAATTTTGCGGATTTGCAAATAGGAAAGTAAATCTAGAGTTATGACCAGAAAAGTAACACTGGGTCAGCTTTGCAAGTTTACTTTAGCAATGTGCAATTGTTTAAAGTTTGTGATTTCTTAAGTGTTCAATGAACAACTAATTTACTTCCACAATCTGATGAGTGGTAATTGAACAACTTCTAAAGGTAAATGGTAAAGGATGGTTAAAAGTAAGGATCACAAAATGAATAGGTTTGATGTCCTAGTTCATGAAGGAGTTGAAATAGCTAAATTACAAGTCCAATAGAGTTGAGTTAACTCAGAATGGACCAAATGGTCAAGTCTTGATTCCTTTGAGTGTTTCGAACTTCTTATGTGCTTACTACATGGGAAATGGTTCCGTGATGACTGATGTTGTGTTTGCGACATACTAGTTGATATATCAAAAGTGTGCTACAATTGTGACGTGATTGTGTCTCAGTGGTTATTGAATGTATTGAACCTTGTAGTCTATCCGTAGGTTATGACTCACAAGTGTGATAGTTTGTGGTGTGATTAGTCATCCTTATGATGGGATGTCTTTACGTGATAGAAGCATGTATGTAAGTAGATACATGTTTCATGTGTATTGCGACAATTAAGCGATTGTATGTGCTTGTGATTAGAGAATGATGTGGAGCATAAGCAGACATTGCTTGTGTTAGTTATATGCTCATACACTTGTATAAGGAACCTAATATACGGTCCTAGGATATTTTAGATTGATTTGTCTACTAGTAGTTAGTAGACCGACAAAACCCTTATGGGTAAGTCGGGTTGTTGAGATGATTGGCTGTCCATATCTGAGATGGTCAAGTGTGTAGAAGTCTAAATGGAGTGACGACAAAGTCAGAAGTTGATTTGTGTCTGGAGTGGTTGAGACGTACCAAGGATCCTGAAAGCGTCGGCAAGTACAGGTGGAGTACTTGGCCTAAAACATAGTGGGTGTTTGTCTACGGGTGCAAACACCGTCGGTGTGGGTTTCCAGCACACCTTAGAAAAGAAATGGTCCTGTGTGAGGAACACAAAGGACAAAATAGAACTTAGGGCGTATCATGTCATGTCTTGTGAAGGGGAGGTCTAAGTTAGAAAGATCTCGACCCGATTCCACGATCCTGTGTTGTTGTCATTGTCGTCGTCGCACTCCATCTTAGACACAGAGTTTAAATCCGTTGCTTATGAGAAACAACATATATTTAGAATTCATTGCTTGTGAAAAGCAATATCTTACATAAGATAGCTTGAAGGTTCCGGGTTTTACATTAGAAATAAGGTAAACCTGTTTTAGTGTGATAAAGTGATATGCTTATAGCATTTTCATGTTCGTCCCTTGAACACGAACATTGTTATACTATGATGTGATGGATTGATCATAGACACTACTTGTGCTAGATCATATAACCCTGTTTATGTGTGACAAAGTGATGTGCATAGCATCTTTATGTTCGTTCATCGAACAATGTTACGATAAGATAAGACCTAATGAAATGTACATAGAAACTATGTGTGCAAGCTTATGGATTTAGTGTTGTGAAGTGATAGAGGTATGCTGGTATACATGCATACGAGACAATTGAAAGTGTGATATATATAGTTGTTCATGTCTAAGTGATGATCACGGCACCTAAGTTGTGATTGGACCATGTGTATGTGGTGATGTGGAGAACCTTTGTGAAAGGACAACGGTGAAGATAAAATTTGTGAAACAAGGGGAAGAGGTAAGAGCATCCTGGGTCATTCGACTCACCCGATCAATATTCAATGTTTTACAGGTTACAGGAGAGTTTGCGATAGGTGCAACTGCGAGAGATCTTAGCAATGATGTGCTAAAATGTGAGACTTCTTTTGTAATAAGAAGAGTTGTCGATATATGACTATGTAATTGAATTTGATTCATATTATTCTAATTCTTATGAAATACTTGTAATACTAATTCAATTTTTGGTGTTTAAATACCCGAGTCCAAGGAAGCGTTCCGCTAATGTTTTGATGGTTTCAAAAGTATATATATTATACAATGTTTTTAGGTGAAGATCCATGAAGCCTTGTGTAGTCTATCTCCTCCTAGGTGGTGGTTGTTTCCCAACCCAGGTGAACATAGCCTATACGGCTGTAACGAGTTCTAAATCTTCGTAAATCGGGCTTAGCATTTAACCCTCGTTTACGGGAATTTGGGTCGTTACATATATATATTATAAAATCCGAGTACAACCCTTATTAATGGACACTTGGCACAATCCTATTATGTGAGATTAAATAAATAGTTTTGGATATCATATGAAAATACTATATAAAATATTAAAATATAGGTATGGAAAATTAATAAAAAAAAAAAAAACTATTGGTCCTCAAACATGCTACCAAAATATAGTTACCAAAATCAAGCTTTCAATTCAACACTGGTCCTCAAACATGCTTTCCTATGTATGAAAAATCCAGTTGATTAATATTGTTGTTTTTGGCTTGGAAAACTATTGGTGCGCTTGCCTGCTGCTTCGCAAAGGCATCATTAAGCAAATCAATAAGCTGTGTAAGGATCTTTTGTGGAATATTGAGTCGGGAAACAGGAAGATGGTGTACAAGAGTTGGAGCAGTTTATGCTCTCCCAGAAGGGAAGGGGCTTGGAATAAATTCCATGATGGCTAAATGGATTTGGCAGCTTCAAAATAACAATACTGGAATCTGGAGCTGTTCAGTTAAAGCATATGTTCTCAGGGATAATGGCATTTGGCAAGTGAAGAAAAGAGTAAACGACTCTGAGAATTGGAAGGGCATTCTTACTGTAAGAGATGAAATAATGGGTATAGTTAATGATGCTGAAGTTGGCTCCAATCTGGTTCAAAGCTGGCAGAGAGGAGGGAAATATAATGTGGTTGTAGGGTATAACTTTTTCCGGGAAAGATATCAGGAGAATCACTGGTATAAGGTTGTGTGGGACTCCATTTCTCTCCCCAAACACAGCTTTATTGTAGCTTTAGCTAGGCAAATTGCCCTACCTACAGTTGACAATATCTGTGCAAGAGGAATGGTGCTCATCAATCGCTGCTGCCTGTGTAAAAAGGATGCTGAAAGCCTGCAGCATTTGTTCTTCAAATGCTCCTTTTCGAGGCAGTTTTTAGCTGGGAGAAAGCCAGAAAACCTGTCTGGAGAGATCAGCTGGATAAGGCAGAAGAAGCATAGGAGACACTGGAAGAAGAAATGGCTGATTTGCAGCCTAAACACATCTGTTTACCTACTCTGGCAGGAAAGGAATGCTCGACTTTTTGCAGAAAAACAGAGTGAAGTTTGTCAAATAGTGATATCTATCAAGTATATTGTAAGTGTTAGAATGTTAGCAAAGTCAAAAATTTGTGAGAGTGAGGAAATCATAGATAGCTAAATTCGTAGTCGTTTAGTGTCTAGTTTGTAAGCCCTTTAGGCCCCGTTTGATAGGACTGCATCTTTCTGAACTGATCTGATTTGATCTGATCTGATCTAAATGCCCCTTAACTGATCTGATCTGATCTGAATGTGTTGAAATTTTGATTGAATTTCAACGTATTATTATCAGTTATGGACCAATTACATTGATAGAAATTTGAACATTTATGATTTGATCTAATCTGATTTGAATGACTCTGATCTGATCTGAATGATTCTGAACTGATTTGAATACTACTGCAAATAAGTCCTATCATACAGGACCTTAATGGTGTCCGACTTTGTAAGTTTTCCTGCCTTTTTTTTATTCCCAATTTGGAAGAATAAAAAACAAATTCTTACAAAAAAATAAAATAAAATAAGTTAAACATTATAATTAGTTGAAATTTTTGATTACTTATAAGAAAAAGGAAATTTTTAAAAAAGATTAAAAGTAAAAAATCAGAGTTATTCAAATCATATCAGATCAGATCAGAAATGTTCAAATTTCTATCAATGTATTTGGTCCATAACTGTTACAAATTCGTTGAAATTCAATCAAAATTTCAACACATTCAGATCAGATCAGATCAGTTCAGAGTCATTCAAATCAGATCAGATCAGATTAGAATCATTCAGATCAGATCAGATCAGTTCAAAAAGATGCAGTCCTATCAAACGGGGCCTAACTAGGAAAATATTTGAACTAACTATGAACGAAATCCATACAAAATTTTGGCCTGAATTTCAAAATTCAAGGTTTAATGTATGATATTATGCGATTGACCATACAAATTGGGATTGTTGTAACGATGACATACTACGGTCCAATAGATCAGTAAGAGGCTCACTAATAAAATTGGTCAAAGACAATAGTCTTGTAGACTGTAAAATCCGTGGTTTTGTATATTTTTGAAAATCGTATATCCTGTATCATATTATGATCATATGAAACCAATTTTAGGCCAGAGGTTCCAAGATTATGTTTAATTTATAATTTATAACGAGAGTAGTTGAGCGAATCTTTGACCTGAAGTTCAAAGTTGTCTCTTAAAATTACTTACACATGACCTAAAGTCAAATTGACAAGTTTGAGATTAATTAATATTAATCCTAAAGTGTAAGGATCATAACTGGATTCCATATGTAGAAACGAAGACTTAAACTTGAAGTTCAAAGTGTGAATTTTGTGCAGGGACTATAATCTTGTACAGAGTTTGAACGATAATATATTGTGGCATGTACAAAGTTGATTGAGAAAACTAAATTAGTCTTGTTGACTTGTAAAATATTGGACCCGAAGTTCTATATTTTTAATCTCATTATGATTGAGCAATTAAGTTCCCAAAATATTTTTTTTGTAAGAAACTAAGCCCAAAATTCGAGTAATGTGTTTTAGTATTGATAATCATAAGTAACTTGTTGATCATGAGAAAATGTTCACAATGACTATAAGACTCATAATTTATTTTGGACCTGAAGTTTCAAATCCCTAAAGTGAACTAATCGCTGCAACTCACAAAGTACTAGAACTTGAAGTTCTAATTAGGATTTATGATAAGCAATACAGTTGCATTAAGTCATCCAATTATAGATTATTGAACTTAAAGTCTCGATAAATATTTTTGAAATTGTAGTTTAACTTTTGAGTTTTTCTTTCTTGCACTAAATTAAATATCATTTCCTCGCCTTTATTTTTGTCTAATTTGTTATTACTAGTAGATATCGTTTGTTTATTAACAAAGATGGGTAGAATCATTATGAATTAACCTACTACTTATTAGCAAACTTTGCTGAAAGTATAATAGTCAGATTCTCCTGAAGAGCATAGGTGAAGTGAAAACTATATATGCTCCAGAAGAGTTCAAATTATACAAAAGATGTCAATATAATGTGAAAATAAATTTGATCCAGAAGATCGTTGTCTACCCTCAAGAAAATCCGCTCTAGAAGAGTACAAATCATACACATCTCATTAAAGTAGGTGGAAATAAATATTTTAGTCTTGCCAATATCAATGGGACACTAGATTGTGTCCAAGTATCACATCATTTGTAATGGTAAACAAGAAGAAATTTAGTTTGATGTGATAAATCAGGCCATCGAATTATAAAATTATTGGAATTTTCCTTCATAAAATATGATAATGTGCTGAAAGACTATCTTGTGTTATTATAAATTTATTCTTTTAGGGCGAGACATAACAACGAGATAGAACTAAATTTTAATATTGGAGATCTCGAAGATAAACGAGATTATATATGTCTTAAAATTGATGAGAATAACTCAGTGGCTTGACGTCCACAAATTTTTTTAGGTAGTTATGAAATATGTCTATAATTTTATGAATAAAGTGATCTCCTATTTTGGGGCAATTATGATACAGCACAAGAAAACCAACTGCATGATGCATATAAGTACTCCCCATGACCACTGATAATATGTGCTCCTGAATTGAGCCGATTAAGTATGTAACTATATTTCATTTAAGGTGGACATGATTAATAAGTGGCCCCATAAATCTATCCATTAGATAGTTTTTACCACCTTAGGGGGAGAATGATAGGAGAAAGCTGGTAAAAATGTATGTTTCCCCAAGTTAGACAATAATTTCTTGTAAATGTATATGAGATACATAAGAAAATATATTCGAGATAGAAATGAATTTGTGTATTGGTATATTATATGAACCAGATTTATCTTCCCAAATTATTAATAATTGTTTGTGCATGAAACTCTTATGATTTGACTGTAAACAGATACCATTATGAAGTAGCGAGTTGCAGATTAGTCAAAGAGTTGACATGCATTTAACATTTAGATTCTTGCCACATTTGTGTTAAACATTGCACCTGAAGTGTAGTATAAGCATTATTTTAGGTTCCAATATTAGAATAAATGGCAAGATGATGCAGTTGGCTCTCATGAAGAGTACTACGATACTATGAGTATCCTTAAGTCTATAAAGAGACATTGATATCTAAATTATTGTAGATGGCCTACTTGAAAAGGAATGGTACATCCTAAATTTGTATTCATATATCATTTATCAGTATTGACCAATGAAGTTAATGTAAGGAATTATGAAATTCGTATACCGGTATATATGGAACTGATAAATAAAAAGTTATATGCGAGATATTTGGACATGACATGAAAATGGGGATTACATGTAAGTCCAATTGAAGTAGACGTGATAATAATTGAGTGAGCTCATGGACCAATAGTCCAATTGATTTATAATCTGTACAGTAGAGTTTTATTGTTGAGTCTTGTCTTTACTTGCATGTAGGAAAGTCTACATTCTAGTTATTAGTTTTTATATGAATTTATTGTGAATTTGTGAGATTATTCATTCTATTCTATCTAATCTTATTAGTTTTCAAATATTATATTTCATGTAGCATGAACTAATATGTTGTTGATATATTTTATAGTGCCCCACTGCCCCTAGATATTGTTGAAATATATTTGTTGTCAATATTGTATTATATTGAAGTTCATGAAGAACGGATATGGAAGTTTTCCATATAAATTAGATCGATAAAATGTTCCAGAAGAACTCATATGTTTTATGGGTAAGATATAATTGTACTGAACAAAAGACAATGATGAGACATTTTACACCATATGAAATTATTTCTATCTAGATTGACTCAACCAAAAGTTGAGACTATATGGATTGATCATGAATGATTACAGTTTAGAAGTACCATAATTATGATGTAAAAGTTATTACACATGATCTTTAAAATTATAAGTATTAAATATGCAGTATAAGTATTCTCATTATTTTACGATAATCTCAAGTAATAAATATTTGATCACAATCTCGAGAAGAAGAATTTATGGCAACCTTAAGAAGGAGGATCAATTATAATCTCGAGAAGGATATTTTCATGGTTGTTGTACTCTTTTTCCCTTCGTCTAGGGTTTTATCCCAATGGGTTTTACCTAGCAAGGTTTTTAACGAGACACCATTATGTGTATAGATATATGGGTGAATATGAATGCATTGTGGTTGAATATGAATGCATTGAGACGTTTTATTTTACTATGTAAGTTAATATTACGCTTCTCTTCAAACACCCTACCTCCAGAAGATGATTGGTGGATATATGTTGCTAAATAAATAAAGCTATTATTATTGAGATTATGCGCATGCACGGTATGAATAGTTGTTGTACTCTTTTTCCCTTAAACTAGGTTTTTTGTCCCATTGGATTTTTCCTAGTACGGTTTTTAACGAGGCAGCATTATTATAAGCGCACAATTAATTAATAAATTACGTAATTGTTATACTTTGGGTGTGATGATATCATAAGCCGTTTTGGTTGGTGATTTTGTGAAGTACCAAACTTATACTATAATGATAAGGCAAGTTCTACCAATTGAAGCAACAATGTAACAATGATTTCGAAGAAACTCGAATGTCTCAAGTGGTCAAGAAGATGAATCAACTTCATCATCCGAATGTCTAATTCATCAATCAAGAAAGTTCATGTTGTGACGTTCAATTCAAGTTTAATCAATCAAGAAGGTTCATGTTACGTCGATCAAGATCAAGGAAGATTTCAAGTGATGTATTCATCAGGGGGAGTAGATAGTTATGCGTTGCACTCTTTTTCCCTTAGTTATGGTTTTGTCCCACAGGATTTTTCAAGCAAGGTTTTTATATAATTAATGAGACAACTACAGAACCGTATTTTGAAGAAAATGTACTCTTTTTCCTTAATTAGGATTTTGTCCCACTGGGTTTTTCCTAACAAGGTTTTAACGAGGCATGATCTTCAATGATGGACATCCAAGGGGGAGTGTTATGAAATATTCAATTATGGATGTCCATATCTTATAGAATATATTATATCATATAGTTATAGTATGTACACATATACGAATATCTCCTTACCATAGTGTAAACGTCTTGTCCTCCAAGACAGTACTTGTATATATACCCCTCCTATCATTAAACTCTACTCTTATTCCTTGTTTCACAACAATTATAAAGTTATCCGTTAACTAATTTGACTAGAGTGTCGAAAGAGTTGTATTTCACAAATATTCAACTAGATTAAGCAATGTGTTTATTAGAATACTCAGTACTAGTGAAGAAAATATATCTATACAAAGAGTTAGTACGTAATTGGTTCTTGAAAATTATTAGACATTGTGTTATGTAGCATTGGTTCATGAATATTGTCTATACAATGTGCTCTCTTTTTTTTTTCCGGTTTCTTGACTACTATCGTTTCATTATTTTCGAAACTTTCATTTTCATATAAGAATCAGAATCAAGTTGAGTTGGACATTATTGTGTTATGTAGCATTGGTTCATGAATAGGGTTGGGTTGGGTCATCTTCTACCACGTCGGGTTTCGGATAACGGGTCTTTACAAGTCGGAGTCCGGGTTTGACATTAGTGTGTTATATCCGGCATTGGTTCATGATCAGGGTTGCGTCAAGTTGGTTTCTAGTAGGTAGAGTTTACTGGTTCACAAGTCAAAATTCTCTGATGAGGCCAGCTTTGATGTAAACCAGTAAGTGTAAATAGTACTGTAACACCCGTATTTTTGGGAATTAGAATAATTAAGGATGTTACCTTTTGTCATATCTATACTTATCTATTAATTGTCTACCAATTGCACCTACGTGGCAGGCTCCTAACAAAAACGCCTATGTGTACAAAAAAAAAAAAAGCCATGTCACGGGTGAGTTGTCGTCCCACAGTTTGTCGTCATATATCTCCTCCACGTCACTTAGTGTAGATATCTCTTTGGGCCAAACAAACAAAAACAATCCGTGCGCGTGCTTCTTCAATTAATCAGATGTCAGGGTAATCGAAGGGCCTCTTCCTTCTTGACTTTTCTCCTTTCCTC
>JBBYHQ010000017.1:2918896-2938347 GCA_038382645.1 Spergularia azorica
CTGCTGATCCAGAAACCAATGATATTCCATCACAACCGGACACCAGAGAGGTAACTTCTCGACTGTTTCCCACAGTAACCAGACAGAAACGGACAAAAAATATCTTTAGCGGAACACATACAACACCTATTTTTACCAAAACAGTTGGAATCCTCTACTAATTAAGGTTTAAATGAGTTTCAAACACGGAAGAAAAGAGAAAATTCGAACTAAGCAACAGAATCACAGGAAGTGCCCTGATTGTTTCAAGTCTACTTGTGTTGACTGTATGGTTTGAAGCTGGTAATGTGACTATCACAAGCGGCAGCAGCTACAAATTAGAAATGCAGGTAATGAGTGGCCAAAAGCACATCTCTGCAGTGATTGTCTTGCGCTGCTCTCTCTGTGCTTTACCCTGCAGTATAACTGGCACTCGAATCTTCTGTGTGCCGTAATAAATTTGTGTTCCATTGGGTCGTTGTGGAATCTTGTCACCCCTCAAATTTTTTTTTTTTTTTTTTTTTGTCACTGGAAAGCTCAGTTCACTTTCTCAGAATAGTAAGTTTACTTATGCCGAACCACTCCTAGATAACATAGATTAGAGTTTGGGGACTTATTGCAATCCAACAAACTCGGTAGTAGCTAAAAACGATCTTGGACACAATTGGCCTCGCATCCCCATCGGACTACAACATAAACAACAACCACCAAGCCTTTGTTCCAAAATGATGCAATAGTATAAAGAATGACCGCTAAAGTGAGACATAAGTATGTTTACAGAAGCAACAGGTCAAGAGGGGAGCGGGAGTTCCTAAGTAATCATATGTACAACAACTGTTATTACAAAAGCTGAGTTGCACGGACAATTCTTTACTGCGTCTTAACACCACAAATCAACAAAACATTAGCCTAACCATGCCGTGCTTCACATTCCTATAAGGAGTCAGGTTCGTCTGAATGCTGCCTTTGGCCCTGAATCTACCGTTCATCTCGATCCATCTTCTCCAAAAGCTGTTGAAGCTTAGTGTCCTGTGTGGTAAACAGAGTCTGTTTGTCGAATATCCTGTCCGCTTTGATCAGTTCGGCCTTAGTACAAACAGGAACCTTAAAGGACTTGGAAAGCATTGTCAACTTCTTGAAAACTTCATCTTTATCATATCAAGCATCGCACTCCGCTCTTTGGAACAATTCTAGCTTCTCTCCAAGGTATTTAATTTCAGCCTGAAGGTGAGACAGAAAGTTCACTGTCCTTGTGCATATTCCTTTGCTTGGTACAGAAACATTAAGTAAAGTTGAATTCATGGCAGTCAACCTATCTGCAAGTGTATCTGAAGTCTCCTTCAAGAAGGTTATATTCTTCTCTAGTTTCATAAACCTCTTCAGAAGAGCATTTAAACATGACTCTTCAGCAATAGGAGGGAAAACCACCTTTGGTGGTGGAGAGATTGGTCGTATGAAGGGTGGAGTACGACGATCACACATAATGTCTTGGCAACCGCTTCTCAGGTCAACAATGAAGTCGGTTCTGCCTGTAATAAGAGAGCACATTGTGAGCTTGACTGCTTGACCACAAACTCATCCATAAAGCACATATGTCAGGCTATACACATTCATTAATTCATTCAACTAGTTAAAACAGAACAGCAAATGGATCGATGGTGCACAGCGGAGGAAGAAGATTATGCTGCCGTGGTGGGTTATTGTAATGGTGAATGGTCAGGCGGGGCGGAAACAATTAGTCGGCCCATTGTAAGAATTTCAGTTGGATACTCATAAATCTCCCCTTACAAATGTCTTAGTCTGGTGTAATCATAGACACCACAACACTAGCCAATAACGACAGTTATCTAAGAGCTTTAATCCATAACAAAATGAGCAATGCCTATAGAGATGGAGTGGTTGAGCAAAAAATCCAAAATGTCAGAATACATGGTGCCTTACAACTTTTAGTCGCTACAATGTCAACTTGGTAGAATATTTGCTTTGATAGCACCCTTCTTACTAAAGCATACAGCACATATTGCATGAGAGTTAACTAATGCGTCACTTACATTACACTGCCCTAGAAGAGGAACATTGATTGACCAGCAAGTTGTAAATTCTTTAATCTTTTATTTGACCAACCCAGATTTGCGCTAGGTATTTAAATTCAGGTACGGTGTAAATTCAGAGAACGGGGAAGCTTATATGAAATTGTTATGTGTGGCCTCACCAGTAAGTAAAACTTATCGTGAATCTCATTCTTGACCAATTTTGGCATTAATGACACTTCCAGAACACCTCATTAAGCACAGCAAGAGAAGAAAGATGATTAGATCTATCTAATTATTGGAGTTCAAGAGTTAATGTCCCCCTGTGTGCATATCATAATTTGCCAGATAGTTTTTGGATCATAGATTCAGACAACCTAGAAATTCATCCCACTATTGGAAGCCTTGGGTTTCTCTTTTTCGTCTCATTCATTTGTAATAGGGAAGAAAACTAATCAGGCGTGAAAAGGACTGAAATTTATTTTCTATAGATATCAAAGCCAGAAGCATCAGAGCTGCAGAATTGTTCCACATCTTTCCCTTTTTAGATTTTGCTCAACTAAGCTTACGAGAGACACCTGTTGTATGCATATAGCATTCCACAAGAAATTTCTCTTTTTTCATTTTATTAGTCCTCACTGGATATGCTGACCCAAAGGTTCTTAAAATGTTAAATAAGGGATCTTGGCCCAAGAGCCTCCTAAGTTATGTGTAACATATTTATGTCCCAAAGTGCCTTGTCTATGGGCCTCCTCCTCACATCTTATACTATTATATTAAAAGTTGTGTTTAAGGCAACGAGCATGTTCACCGACTTTTATTAGCGCATCTCTCATACCACGTGGCACAACGTTTTTAAATTTAGATAACAAAAAACATTCAAAATATGGAAAAGATTATACTTTTGAAGTTGAAAATTGTTACTTTGAAATTTAAAGAAACAATACGTTTAAAGTTTAAAGCTGTTATTTTTGAATTAAAAGAAAAAAATGTTACTTTTGAAGTTGAAAACTGTTACTTTTGAAATTTTGAGAAACGTTACTTTTGAAGTTTACAACAGTTACATTTGAAATTTGAAAAAAAAAATGTTATTTCTGAATTTTAAAACTCGTACTCTAGAAATTAGAATATAAGTTGCTTAGAATTTGAAAAACATTAGTTTCGAATAAAGAATCGTTATTTTTAAAAATCAGAAAATTTGTTACGATTGAAATTTGAAAATATGGTCGTCAGATTTGAAATCTACTCAAAAATTGTAGGTTAGGGAAAATTGTCTTTGGTCAACACCAGTCAACGCCAGTCAACGGAGAACAACACCAACAGCTTCTTCCATGAAAATCACGACACCATCTTGGGCATCTTCCATCAATGCCACAATTCACAAATCCACCAACAAAATCACGAGAACTTGGAAAACCTAGAAAATTGATATCATGATAGTTGATCGAAAGTTGATTTACGATAAATCTCCGAGTGATCATCGAACAACGATAAGCCAGAATTATTACAAAAGGCATGAAATATACTTTTTATGTGTGCCAAAGAGTTAAATATTATGCTTCTACATTATAATTATGCTTTCACATTCAAAAATGTTATTTTCGGTAAAAATTTTAATTTCGCTATGAGCAAATGGTTGTCATGTTAAATACAACGAATAAATGATTTTTATTCCAAAACATTAGTTCATTAGATTGGCTCTGGACCATTGTTGGTTGTTTTGCGGCTAATATTATAACAAAATATGCATCAAAACCATATTCCGTTTAGAAATAATGGACGGAATTCTTTTAAAAGGACACAAATATTTACAGATCACATATCCTATAACAGGTATTGAAGTGTACCTTAAATACCAACCTAAAATATATCCATTCACATTAGTTTTATATATGGTCCATGACGAGTTAGCAGAAATATTTTTTTTTTAAAAGGTATAAAATCTTTTAAAATAATATATATCACATGGTTTTCTCCATTTACGCACGTAATCAGCCATCTTTAGTAATCACAAGTGGGTATACACACTATGTTTGGTATCCATATAGTGCAAATTGAACTGGTTCGCAATTACTTAGACATGTCAAATGGGTCAAGCGGAGCCGATTGAGATCAAATACGGGTTAATTTGCACGGTCTAATCTGGTCAACTGGTCTGGTCAAACTAGACAAAAAAATTATGTGGGCTAAGATAGCTTCGGATAGTTAGGGGTCACGGGTCATATAAAGCATTGTCATTAACCAGTAAAATCGGGTCAGATTGAGTTGAGTTAGTCGATTACTTAAGCTCTTAAGTTTTAACAGGTCTAAGAAATTACATGTTTGAGACACATACAGATTATCCTTATTTCAAGGCTACTGTTATATTAGCTACTACTATATTAGCATAACTTAGTGAGCCAATTAGGGGTCAAAACGGGTCAACGAGTTAGGGTATCTATGACCAAAAATATTATAATGGTTTTATATTATACTTCTAATGTGGAGTAAAGTATTATTTTAGCTCCATTACATTTGAAATTTGTTTTAATATGAGTATTATCGGTCTATGGGTCGAGTGAAGTTAGACTAAAAAAATATGCATGAGCAAACAACTACGGGTCAAACACGGGTTTGGAGAAAGGGGTGGTTGATTTCAGGAGTCGTCGGTTTAGACATCGGGAATTTTTTTTTTGACTATATTTGCCTTTTTTTTAAGACATGACAATGTTCTAATCACCCCCAAAGGGTACTATTCACATAAAACATGACTCGACTCGTCATATACCACTCACAAGTACTAACAAGAGGCATATGAGTCATCCCATCACTCGTATCAATCATACACGTTCATGGAACAAGGTAAGTATGAACTTACTCATGCACTAGTCATCAAAGAGATACATCAGGTACTTAACCGTGTTTCTATACATCGTAACATGATAAAACTCAACAATTATCATTCACACATAATCATAACCTCATATCATTCATAAAATTCCTTTATATTACTCACAACACGCAAAGGACATAGTAAGTATGAACTTACGTTTTTAGCTATCCCGAACGGCTCCAGACCGCTAACCAAGCATCCAAAACCTCCATGTATCATCCTCAAACGAACCTTATAATCTTGGTACATCAAATTACTATACATCAGTATTTAACTCACCAAAATTCTCCCAAAGAAACTAAGTATAACTTGTCCAAATCCAATATAGCAATAGGCTGCACCCTCTTCATGTTTCAGAATACATGACTGTTGTTTAGATGCTCATTTGGGAATTAATTCCTTATTCTTTAGACACAACACTAACTTTAAATCATAACCCTTCCTCTTAGGAGTATTTCAACACATCAAACGTCAAATTTCATTCACTATTCAACGATTTAAAGCCCAAATACCACAACTGCTCCAAAACAGAGAACCATATGCGCATCCAAGTTCTAGGGACAATATAATGATCATAACGACAGTTTTTCAAGCGTTAAAAAAGCCTAAAATCAAGATCTTGAAATGAAGTTCAACTTAGGGGTTTGTTTCGATTAAATACATGAAGAAATGAGACTGTTATGATCAAATTACGAAGACCCTATGTTCATGATACTCACAGGAAGAACAACGAAACAAGGGTTTACTTTAGAATATGATTTGGGCAACTAAATCATAATGAAAGTGAAATTAACCAATTGTGTTTTCTTCCCAAAGATCTCAAGAGTAAATAGAAACAAGATTTAAGTAATGATCTTACCAAACAAAGGAGATATGACCAATATACCAAAGCTGGTCCAGAATCGCATTCAGAAAGACACCTTACCTTACAGAGCCAATAAGGCGATCATGATGAACAAATTTGGGTTTTATCTCTTCTATGAAATTATAGGAGACGAAGATTAATACAATTTAGAGCTTTGTTTCACCCCAAAAGCATAAGAAACGAAGGACAAAATGGGTTTTGAAGTTGAATCAGGTGACTGGAATTACACGGCAAAGGAAGCAGCTCGGTGTCTTCGGCTTAAGACACGGAATTTTTCTGAGTATGCAGCTTGATTGGGATCCAATCAGATATCAACATGAGGTATGATCATCTAGGAGTTATTTTGTAATCTCGGCACCTCGTGCTTACGAAATAAGATCGGTTTCTAATCCCGACACTACACACAAACTTCTAAAATTGTGTAGATTGAGATTGTGTAAGTTGAGAATGAACCTATAACTTGTGTCATTTGACTTCATATTTACCAAGGAAAGCTCCTCAAATGATACAATGGAACAATCACAACTTTGTTCCGAGTTTACATTAAGAGATTACTTAGTGACTAAGAAAATGTTTCTTCACGATTAAGAAAGCTATCGAAACGACAATGGATTGAGAATGTAACCGGACATTCCTTAAGTAATAGCTCCTCAATAAACTTAATGGTATCATCTAATTCCACAACCGAGATCTCTAATTGGAGATTAGAAGAATGATTAAGCTAATCAAAGTGATTAAGGAGCCGGCTATTACACAAATGGTCCGAGGAAAATGACTTACAAGAGCTGGGAGAGTATTTGTGCACCTAGGGAAGAAGCTGGGGTGAATATTAAGGAGGTTTTGGCTTGGAACAAAGTAATGATGGCAAAACTGCTATGGAAAATAGTGGCTACTCAAGGAGGAATATGGAGAAGATGGGTAACAAACTATGTGTTGAAGAATCAGAGCTGCTGGGATGTTAATTTGAAGCCTGCAGACTCTGAAAGCTGGAGAGGAATAGTAGAAATAAGAGATTAAATCCTGCAGGCAGCTGGGAGCTCAATGGAAGCAATGAATTTACTTAAAAGCTGGACTAGAGGAGAAAATTTCCATGTCACATCAGCTTACAATCACTTAAGAAAGAAGTTTGGCAAAGTGTCATGGTGGAAAACAGTTTGGGATGGAGTGGTAGCCCCTAAACACAGCTTTACAGTGGCATTAGCTGTGCAGAATGGGCTTGCCACAGTTGATAACATACAAAAGAGAGGTCTTCCCATGACTAACAGGTGTGCACTTTGCAAAAAAAAGCTGCAGAGACTCACAAGCATCAGTTTTTTAACTGTGAAATCTCTAGAGCAGTGTGGCATAGGATATTGAAATGGCTTATTGCTGTAAGGAAATGGGACCTGCACAGGGAACTAGCATGGTTTGGGAAGAGAAGGAGGAAACACTGGACTACAAAATGGGCTAAAAGCTGCATAAATGCAACTGTCTATGAACTCTGGCTTGAAAGAAACAATAGAATCTTTGTAGGAGAGGAGCATGGTGTGGATCATATAGTTAGGAGAATTCAATTCATAGTATGTGTTAGACTCTATGCTTGGCAAGGAGAAACAATTCCTCATGAAATGACTGAGGAATTAATTCGAGATTGTTGATAGTGGTTATTATTTTGTAAGATCATTTTTATTCCCTATATGGATGACACCAAATTCTTACAAAAAAAAAAAAATTTACAACTGTTACGTTTGAAATTTGAAAAAAAATGTTATTTTTGAATTTTAAAACTCGTACTCTAAGTTACTTAGAATTTGAAAAACATAAGTTTCGAATAACGAATCGTTATTTTTAAAAATTAGAAAATTTGTTACTATTGAAATTTGAAAATATGGTCGTCAGATTTGAAATCTACTCAAAAAATTGTAGGTTAGAGAAAATTGTCTTTCGTCAACACCAGTCAACGCCAGTCAACGGAGAACAACACCTGCAGCTTCTTATATGAAAATCACGGCACCATGCATCTTGGGCATCTTGCATCAACACCACAATTCATAACCAACAAAATCACGAGAACTTGGAAAACCCAGAAAATTGATATCATGATAGCTGATCGAAAGTTGATGTACCATAAATCTCCGAGTGATCATCGAACAACGATAAGCCAGAATTAATAATAGAAGGCATGAAATATACTTTTTATGTGTGCCAAACACTTAAATATTATGCTTTCACATTCAAAAATGTTATTTTCGGTAAAATTTCTAATTTCGCTATGAGCAAATGGTTGTCATGTTGCTACTATCTGCCTCTCTAATTTGCTCCCAACCTCCTTAATTGGTTCTCATCACATGTAATTATGTTATTATATTTACTATATAAAGCGTGAATAGTGTAAAAGTTAACATATATATGAAATAATTAATACAACAACGAAATAGGTTAAATACAACAGTTAAAATGATTTTTATTCCAAAACTAACCTTTGTGTTGGACAAAATCAATCAACAAATTCAATAATTGGCTCTGAATAATTAGCACCACCCTAAATAATCAGATCCCCATACAATTGGTATCCTAAAATTTTCAATGCTCCTTTCACCCCGTCGATCTAGATTCCCGACACCCCTACCAACACCGTCGACCCAGATTTTCGACACCCCTCCCTACCCTGTCGACCCAATTGTTTGCCCCCATACTTAACTTGTCGGCTGCCATTTCTAACCCACCCCGTCAAGTCAAACGACCGACTCTCTTACCCACCCCGTTGGCTTAAATGACCGACCCTGCTACCCATCCCATCGGCTCAAATTTACGACACTACTACCTACCCCGTCGACTCAAATTTTCGACCCCCCAAAGCAATGTTAACTCGAATTCTTGACCCCTTTATAATTACCTGAAAACATAGCCGAAATTTGACATGTATAACACGATCAAATTTTATAATTCAATGAATAATCGATTAGTTATTACTACTCATCGTCTCATCATCTCAACTTGATTGGAATGCAGAAAGATGTGATAAAGGTGCAGCATATGTTTTACTGGTGTTTGGATCCCATGGAGTTGACAATAAACTCCACCATGTGAAGTTTGCCTAATGAGGTAAGAAAAAGACATGTGACATTTTATTTGTGCGTTTAAAACTTTTCTTTAATTTGCTTTATTACTATTTATAGCAAACTCCACCAACTCCACCAAATTTCAACTCCATGGGATCCAAACACGTTTTACTGTATGTTTGAGTGATGAAGATGCGAGTCAGAACATTCAGTGTGTTGGGAAAAGGATAAGGGTATAATTGTCTTTTCTTTGTTTTTTTGTTGTTGTGTTTACCTTTTAATTAACTTGGTGTATTTAGGGTGTGTTTGGCCAAGTTCCTGAATTGTTTCTGGGTCCTAGAAACTGGAAACTGGCCAAACACACAAAACTGAGAAACTGTTTCTGACTTATGAGCAGCACTTCTAGTGTAAATTTGTTCATCAGAAGTAGAAGCTCCAATTTGGAGCTCCTTCTCCAGAAACTGTTTCTGAGGAGCACTTCTGGAGAAGTTGGAGCTTGGTCAAACAGACCCTTAGTCTTTCTGTATATTATTAGTGGCCTACATGTAGGTTAATAGAGGAACTGGTACATTGAGTGTTCACACAATCAAGTATAATAAGGAAATTATGTTTACACAATCACGTATAATAAGGCAATTATTATTATCACTAGTTTATGTACCCTTGCAAAATTGCACGGGTAGTTATGAAATGTAGGTGATGACTCGTTTTTATAAAAAAAATAGAAATTAATGGTTGTACCCTTAAAAAAACAACGGGAGACATGTCAAAATCTCTTTTTTGACTTACAAATTCGCTTGCGAAGACTCGTGACCCGCTATTTTTGGCACGCAATGGTGTCGTGAACCCGTGTATTAATCCTATTTCGTTTTGACCCACATATCTTTGGGTTGAATCTGACCCGACCTATAGACCTAACATGATACGTTAGCCTAATTTGACTCGTAATTAAGACAAAATAAAGTAGATTATACATACAATTAGTACAATAATCCATGTAGATAATGAAGCTTATATACTCTTTTTTTTTTTAATAATTCGAATAAAGTGATAAAAATAAAAAAATAAAAAATAATGGATGTACATTTAAAAAAAGTGTTACAATATTAGACATGTCAAAATCTGTATCCGAGCCATCAATTCGATTTTTAAGACTCGTCACCCGCTATTTATTTAAGTACTTTACGTTTATGTACGGATTACAATTTATGACCCGTGACCCGCTATTTTTGGGTCCCGTTTTTGTGAACTGTAATTCATATTAACCCCGAGTCACCGACTACTTTTTAACACACTTTTTTTTTAACTTTAACCCCACCCGTTGACCCGTATTTTGAGTTAAAACGAAACAATCCCAATATGTATTGAAGGATATAGAAGTATCATAAAATTTAAAAAATTAAGTTTAAGCTTCTTTTAAAAGAAAACGAAATCATCGATAGAATATTCATATGGTAATACATACTGTAATTATAATTAATATTTTTTTTTTATAATATCTTACTAACACATCTCTTTGTAACATAATAAAATATTTAATCCACATAATCAAATCGTGCACATATAACGTATTTAGGGAGGTCCTTAAATTAAGGGTCGCAATCGCTGATTATATATGGATTTTTTCAATAATAAATCAATAAAGTATCATTCTAAAATTATTCCTAAAATAATACTTTCGAAAATATTTCAAAACATATTTCCTAATATATTGCGCCTATATATATTACTTCTTAAATTATGTTCATAAACAACTTGATTTTATATGATTAAGAAAATCTCGTCCAAAGTTGTTTCCGAAATTATCTCCTAAAATCTCAAATCCTTTATATATAACTTTGTTAATAAAAGAATCATAAAAAATCAGTTGTCTTGGTGGTTGAAGTGTTACAATTGTAATTCTGAGGTTACAGGTTCAAGCCTTCATAAGCTCAGTTTTTATGCAGTTAAATACAATTGACTGCTGATGTCATCAATGACGTCATTGGTGACATCAGTTATGACGTGGACGCTCTAATTAAAGGTTATTCAATTGGCTATTAGTATAATTAATATTTCCCGTTTTGATTATTTACGGTTCATAGTCAGCTTCTGTTGCGCCCCAAGGCTAGCATTAGAACATAACAGACGACAACCTATGGCCTACGTACGTAGGCTAGGCCTTTCTTAATGTTCAAATGTCAAAGGTACAAGGGAAATATTACATAATATTACACGTGCAGAAATTACGGTACAAACGGTAAATAAGGCCATTTATTTAAATTACAAGGCTAAACTAGTTTTTTGACCAGTGCAACACAGATTTCAAATGCTTATTTAAAATAGAAGTATAGAATATTACTTTAGAGATATTATAAAATTCAATGCAAAAATTATTTCCGTATGAAATAAATTGACCTTAATCACCATCAAGTATTCTACTTGAACCCCTTCTCTTTCTGAATCTAGGCGATATACCCCACCATATGTAAGCTCCTCTACCGACCCGATGACCCCTATACTCTAGGTTCTTGTAGTATATAGTACGACCTTGTTAGAAGTTGAAAGTGTCGTGTGCAGTGTTAACCTTTGTTTCTATTCTCGGTTAGTTACTAATAAAAGTCGTACTCGTAAGATATACTTACCCCTTGCATTGTTTTCCAAATTTGGGTCTAACCAGTGGTCAAAAGTTGTTCAGCACCGTCCTTGATTAATTAGGTGCCAATTACACCTTACCGCCTCATCGACAATCAAGTGTAAATAACCTAGTCTTGACTAACCTGGTTCTTTGTTCAAGTTAAGGGAAGAAAGAGCATTTATAGGAGAAGGCTCTCCTCCTAAGAGACCCACCTTGGCCACCCCCAACTCTCGTGTCGGCATCTCACACCTCCTCGTCAACATTCTTACTTTTTTTTTTGGTAAGAATTTGGCATTTTATTCTTCCATATAGGGTATAAAGAACAAAATAGAACAACTCAAACCAAAAGGATAACAATGTGCTACCCTATAAAAACCAAAAACAAGCTACTCACTAGGAATTGCTTTACTATACCTATCATTAGCTCTAACACAAACAATGAACTTGATATGCAAAGCAATTTTATCAATATTTCTACTGACTTCTCTAAAAACTTTAGCATTTCTCTCTTTCCACACTTCATAGATTGTGGCTGATAGGGCACTTCGTATTAGGTGTTGTTTTCCTGTCTTCCCCTTGATCTTAAACCTGAACCAATTCATCTCATGCTCTAGACTGCTAATTCTCCTAAAATAGCCCAGCCATTCCAGTATATTCCTCCAAATGCTGTTTGTAATCTGACATTAAAAAAAACAGATGATTTCTGGTCTCCTCATGCTTCTTAGAAAGGCAGCACCAGCTAGGAATGTACATTCCTCTCCTTTTCAAGTTATCAATGGTAGACAGAGCATTATGGAGAGCCAGTACAGTTAGTACTGAGCATTTAGGCATGCTGCAGACATCCCAGACTGAATTATACCACTTGACTGCATTTCTCTTATCCCTGAAAAACTTGTGCACTAGTTTACTGCTGCTCTTACTGATCCAATCACTAACTAGCTTCGTTGCTTCCTCAATTGAGCCAGTTTTATCAAGAATTTCCTCCCTAATTGCTAGAAGAGACCTCCAAGTGGCAGAGTAATCAGGTTTAGCATCAACAGTCCATAAATCCTTCTGTTTCAGATGATACTCCCTAGTCCATCTGCACCAGATATTACCATTGCCATTTAGCAGCTTACTGATCCACTTAGCATAAAGAGTTTTATTCCAGCTTAAAACCTCTTTTATGCCAAGCCCTCCTTCCCTTTTTGGAGTGCAAATATCCTTCCACTTGATAAAAGCAATCTTACCCTTATGCTCATTAATTCCCCAAAAGAATTCTCTGCAGAGTCTGCTTATCTTCTTGAGCACCACTATGGGAAGAAGAAGGACTGAGCCCCAGTAGGTTTGGATGCCAAGGATAACAGAGTTGATAAGCTGAAGCTTGCCTGCATAGGAGATAAAAGAGTTGGCCCAATGCTGCAACCTGGCTTTAATTTTATCAAGGAGTGGGTGGTATATTGCTGCAGTAAGTCTGGATGAATGCAGTGGCACTCCCAGATATTTGAATGGAAACTTCCCAATTTTGTAGCCTGTCTTTTCAGTAATTTGCTGAGCAGTACTATCACTGACTCCTCCCAAATGGACATTAGTTTTCAGGGGGTTAGCAGCTAAACCTGATTGATACTCAAATTGCTTAAGAGTAACAACAGCAGCTTTTATGGAGGTGACATCTCCTTTTGCAAAAATGAGGAGATCATCAGCAAACAGGAGATGATTAAGCCTAAGCTTATTGCATTTAAAGGTGTTGATGGAAGTTTTTCTTTTGCAAGAGACTCCTGAGCATCCTTGAAAGACCTTCCATACATATGACAAATAGGTAGGGTGAGAGAGGGTCACCCTGCCTTAGACCTCTCTAGCTTCAAAAAAACCCAACCGGGGAGCCATTTATGCTAAGAGAAAGATGTGCTGATCTCAAACAAGTTGTGATCCAGCTGACAAATTTCTCTGGAAACCCAAAAAAGGTCAGCAAATTTTCCAAATATTTCCATGACACTGAATCAAATGCTTTTCTTATATCAACCTTGATTGTAGCCTGGAGGAGACTTCTTTCCTGCCATATTTCCTGACCAATTCTTGGGAAATCAAAATGTTATCCTGAATATTACTCCCAGGAACAAAAGCAGACTGTTCTTCACCAATTATCTCCGATAACACAGGTTGGATTCTGCTCACCAGCATTTTGGTTATGATCTTGTAAATAGTGTTGCAGCAGCTGATAGGTCTAAAGTCAATGACAGAAGTCGGAGTTGGGACTTTAGGCACCCAGGCAATCAGGGTGGAATTTATGTGCTTCAGCATTTTCCCATTCTTGAAAAAATCCAAAACAGCATTGCTTAATTCTTCTCCAATGAGATCCCATGAGTTCTTGTAAAAAGCTGATGTAAATCCATCTGGTCCTGGACTTTTAGTCTCATCAATAGAGAAAAGAACATCTCTAACATTTTCCTTTGTAAATAGCATCATCATTAAATTCTGGTTGGGCATAGAAATAGTGTTACCAGCTACATACTGCTCTTTAAATGCATGGACATTGTGCTCAGTTCCCAAAAGGGTCTTGTAGTAATCCAGGAATGCGTTGTTGACACCAAGGGGTGTACTATGAAGAGTATTGCTTGTGTCATGGATTTTACCAATGTATGCATGATCTTTTCTTTCATTAATTTTGGCATGAAAGTATCTAGTGCTTCCATCTCCCATTTGAATGTCCCTTAACTTGGCCCTCTGGTGGAGGAAGCAGAGCTCAGCTTTCTGCAGCTTTATGAGCTCCATTTGTTTATTTTTCATATCAGCCAGACCTTGCAGAGTATGCTGAAGTTTCTCTTGGATATTGAACAACTCCTCCCTGCATTTTTCCACTCTTTTGGTTATATTCGAGTAACTATTTCTATGCAAGGTTTTGAGAGCTGCTCTAATCCTCTTCTGCTTTTCAACAATTTTGAACATTTTTGTCCCTCTCACTTGCTGGTTCCAATGAGCTTCAATGATGCTCTTGTACTCAGGATCTAGGCACCAGGCATTAAGAAACTTGAACCCTTTTGGAGTAGGGTTGTCACCAGTATTTATACTCACAAGCACTGGAGAGTGATCTGATGAACCAGGCTGCAAGAATTGAACAGTTGTAGAGATATTACTAGCAAGCCAGCAAGGGTTTACCATAGCTCTGTCCGATTTTGCCCACACTGAATCGAACTCATCTTGCAGATTGTTCCAAGTGTAGGTGCAGCCAGACCCTGGCAAATCCACTAAACAGCAGCTAGTCACATATTGTTGAAAGTCATCAATATCTTTCTTATTTAGAGCACCCTTACTGAGTTTTTCATCACTATTTAACACCACATTAAAGTCACCTAGAAGAATCCAAGGCTCTTTGCAGCTCACTTTATCAAGAAAACTCCATGGATCCCTTCTTTCTTCTCCTTTATTCATAGCATAAATGAAAGTAGCAGAATATGAAAAGTGAGTCTTAAGACATGTTATTCTGCAATGGATAAACTGAGCACCAACATCCATAATTTGAACTGAAACTGTGAGCTGGTTTCCAGATAAGCCAGATCCTCCCATTATAGTGCTTTGAGTAATTATGAAAGGTACCAAACCTTTTGAACTTACCCTTAAGCACTTTTATTCCCCTATCTTCCTTCATTCTGGTTTCTAACACACCCAGGACATCCACTTTATTAGCAAGCAAGAATTGATGAATTTCCTGCTGCTTATGAGGCTTATTGCAGCCTCTGACATTCCAAGAAGATGTAATCATCAGGCTGAGAAGCCTCCTCCAGGATCTTCCCTCTCCTCAATCACACACTGAGCTACCATTTCAATTTTTGCCTCCTTAGTAGTGTTCACTGGCAGTATGTCAAAATCAGCTTTATGCAGGAGCTTGTATCTGTTTTCCACCAAAGAAAGTTTTTTGTTTAGAGATTGTTTGGCTCTTTTGCTCATCACTAGTTTCAAACCCTCCTCATTTGCCTGAGGTTTTCCTGACCTGGGGATAGAAGCATTGATTTCCCCATCCTGATTATTGCCCTCTTTCTCAGGTTGAGGGGTAGAGATAATAGCATCAGCTGGTTTTTCCATAGCATTTGGTTTGTCTGCCTTATCAGTGACCTTCTCCATGACTTTTTTCACATAAATAGGCTTTTCCACTACCTTTTCCTCAACAATTTTCTTCAGAAACTTGCACGTCTGAGTCATGTGCCCCAGCTTATTACAGCATTTGCAGAAGTAGGGAACCCACTCATACTTAACTGGCTAAACACTTTCCCGAAATGGTGTCTTGATTCCAATGGATTCAGGCAAATCTTCAGATACATCTACCTCAATTAGGACCCTAGCAAAGCCCAGTTTCTCTTTCAAAATTGTTCTAAGGTCTGCAAACAGTGGTGTACCAATAGAACTGGCCATTTTGCTTAGGGCTTTCTGGGACCATAAATGTGGTTCCAATTCATGGAATAGCACCCTGACAAGAACCTTGGCTATGCCCTCCATTTCCTTGCTGAAATTGGGTGACCAAATTTTCAGAATCATGGCATTTTCTCCATAATACCACGGCCCACCTCTTAAGAATGCATCCAAATCTGCCTTAGCCTCAAACCTAATGAAAAACCAGCCTTTTTTGAAATACTGAATCAAAGGTTGATGGACAAAATTCCAGTTTTTCAGAGCATAATCCTTCACATTCTTCTCCGTAGGCTTTGCTCCAATTACATGGCAAGCAAGCGTATTTTCCCAATATTTCAGCTCATCAACCATTAACAACAATATTTTCACCATTAACAGCAACATTTTCACCATTCTTAGCTATAGTATCCCCATTAACTGCAGAGCTATGCTTAATCGGGAGAAAGTGCTTACCCATTTTAGGATTCGAGCTGGAATTTGGTTGCTGTGGAGAAAGGAAATCACCTAAAGTCGCATTCCTGGGCTTCTGCACCGGCCCATCGCTGGTAGGCAAATGTCGTGGGTTGCACCAAATTAAATCAATACTTATCCTAAAACTATGTAGTAGGGCAAGCAAGTTCGTATCCACAGGGAATTAGTTAATGTCTAAGTATGTAACGTCGATTGGGTAACCAATTTGGGGGGTTTTGTTTGTAAGTTGATTAAACTAAGCAATGAACAATAAGTTGGAAATCAATTGAAAGACAAGCCTTGGTTCTTGTTTCAATCCACTACCGATTTATCAATTGATACTTGAAGATCACTTATCTAATTATGTGAGCACTTGTTGCGAAACCGAAATCTCTATTCTTGCTTTAGTAGTTATTTAGAACGAATCAGCGTATTAGATCTAACTATCAATCAATTTAGAAGACGCGCCTAGATATACTTCAATAGAAGCAATTAGATCTAGAAGAATATCAACAAAGATAGACAATTCAAACACACGCGGTTCAAATCGAAATATAAATCAATTTTCTCTTTAATCAATCTAACGTTGAATTAGCAATCAATTAGAAAGATAAAGTTGCTACTTTCCTAGCGATTAAATCATATAAGTTGCTAATACAAGTAGGCCTCCTAGCAAGAACAAACACAATATATAAGAATTATAGTGCAAAAGAATTGATAATACTCACAATAGGATCGATAAGTAATAAGATGGAGGAATTAGTTCTCCATAGAGTTCTTCAATAATCCCAAAATAAGTCTTGAGTTGCAAAGTTATGAATAAAGACGTAAAACCTAGGTATTAATAGTGTCTAACAATAAAATACGGAAAATATAGAAATACGGAAAGTAAAGTCGTAGCTCTCCGCGGTCCGCCGTAACCCAGCCGCGGACCGCGCCACCCTTCGCCGGGGACCTCCGTGCTTTGAGCGCGGTCCGCAGCTAACCTTATGGTCCCGTCTTCAAACTCACATAACTTCTTCGTTACTTATCCGGTGAAGGCGTGTAACCACTTATTGGAAAGGTAAGATCATGAACTTTCATCTCCAATAGGTTTCAAAGCAAAATTCCAAATATTCTGAGAGATATGAAGCTCCAAAGTTGGCCTTACAAAACCGGACCGAATTTCGGCATTCTTCAGATTCCAAATGGTAATAATAAAATAACCATTAATTCTTGTACCAAACAAAAATCACACCAAATAACATAATTAGCAGTCAAATGATACAAAAAAAAACCAACGTTAAACACCTCAAAAACCCGACTTTAACTACAACGAAATAGCGCACATCAAATTCCCGCATGCTTAGACCTTTACTCGTCCTCGAGTATAACAATCAACTCCAAAATGTATCCAAGGCGTTAATAATAGTTAGCACGAGTGGAAGATGATGAAATCCTATCTCCTCCACTCCAATCGAATGTGGTGAGTCTTCTTCTTGCTAGCTAGGTCCGCCACAGATGTAATCTCATGCAACGGATTAAGCCATCTTATACCATCAAACCGAAACACAACCAAAACCAAATGGCAAAGGGACCTAAAATGTCCTAAATGTCCCTAAGCCGCTCACACACAACTCCCTCACGAGCCTAGGTTCGGAATAGTACCAACGGATCAAAGACTACCTAGAATAGCCACCAACTTCCCCAAACAACCAAGGGAACGAGGATTTCTATCCTATCACCTACACTATGCAATCCATCCGAACCTCCTTATGTCATCCAAGAGAGACCTACCCAAACAGGACCTTCAACACACCCTTCTTATTGCAACACCGGTACAGTGGCACACTTCACTCATTTTGCCTAAGCGCCCTTGCGGGTTTTCACCTAGCCTCTCGTCAAATTTTCCATGCTCGCCGGCTTACTTTCTTCTCTCGTGTCTTTTCCTGACTTTCTTTTCTCGCTCCTCTCTCTTTTCTGACTATCTTCTCTCTTCTTTTTTCCTCTTTTCATTCTTTTTCTTTTTTTTTTTCTTTTTTTTTTCTTTTTTCTTTTTTTTGATTGTTTGAAAGCAATAAATTTACAATGTAGATACAATATACAATGAGAATCCACTCCCCCATGCTTGAACTGAATATTGACCTCAATGTGTAACACAACAACATAAATAGGACAATAATGAAATGGGGAAGGAAAAAACTCATAAAGATGCAATGGCAAACCAAAAAGGATGCACTCCACCCATAGGAATCGAAACATGCTCTCCAACAATAACAAACCAGCATTCTTCTCAACCTCTTGAAAGCAGTGGGCTCATAGAAAAAGAAACTAGGGTGTAGAGCCACTCTCAACTCACACCGTATCCCAAACACCCTCAAGAAAAACTCGCCACCAATCAACCACACTCTCCTCACAAATCATCCATCTCCCTCACAGAATAATGCACATAACAACACAACTACCTCCTCACCACTATCAAATAGCACAAACCCACCTTCCAAATACAACATAAGTTATCATGTGGTCCAAAATTGAGGGAAAGAGTTAAAACTTGGGTAGGAACAACAAGCAAAAGTGGTAAAGTGTGGGTAGGAAACAAAGAGAGATGGTCCAAGAAACATGGTGAACAAAAATTGTGGTGGGTAAGAAAGGTGAGAAGTATGAGAAGGGAGAGATATAAGGGAAAAGAAATGCATACCTTGCAGTCTAGCACAGGGCATCCTTTCTTTCTTTTTTTTTTCTTTTTTAATTTTGTTGTAATTTTTTTTTTTTTTGAAAACCTATTCACACAAACAAACATTAAAAAGCAAAGAAAGAAAAATACAAACACACAAAATAGAAATGAAATAAAACTACTTGGGTTGCCTTCCAAGAAGCGCTGTTGTTTAACGTCGTTGGCTCGACGCAGTTGCCAACTTCCATGCTCAAGAAGCTCTCAAAGCTCTCAAGTGAAAACCCTGCAAAAAGTCTCTCGACAAGCATACATAGCAAAATAATACATATATATTAGCAATAATAGCAGTCAGCGATCTTGTCAACTTGTCAACCAATCGAGAATAGTTACTGTATAAGGGTAGCAATTAACCCAACTAATCACATGTGGAGCCTTCTCAAAAACTTCTCGATGTAGCTTAAGATTTGGTTCAATTCGAGGCATGCTATCAAACAACAATTTCATACCAATAATGGGTTCATTAGTCAAACAAGGGTCAGATGGTTGAGGAGATATTCG
>JBBYHQ010000017.1:2938447-2954304 GCA_038382645.1 Spergularia azorica
ACACACGCGGTTCAAATCGAAATATAAATCAATTCCCTCCTTAATCAATCTAACGTTGAATCAGCAATCAATTAGAATGATAAAGTTGCTACTTTCCTATCGATTAGATCATATAAGTTGCTAATACTAGTAGGCCTCCTAGCAAGAACAAACACAATCTATAAGAATTATAGTAAAAGAATTGATAATACTCACAATAGGATCGATAAGTAATAATCTCACAATGTGGCCATAAACGGTAGCTTCAAATCACAACAACCAAGATGGAGGAATTAGTTCTCCATAGAGTTTTTCAATAATCCCAAAATAAGTCTTGAGTTGCAAAGTTATGAAAATAAACGTAAAACCTAGGTATTAATAGTGTCTAACAATAAAATACGGAAAATATAGAAATACGGAAAGTAAAGTCGTAGCTCTCCGCGGTCCGCCGTAAGCCAGACGCGGACCGAGCCATCCTTCGCCGTGGACCGCCGTGCTTTGAGCGCGGTCCGTGGCCAACCTTCTGGTCCCTTCTTCAAACTCGCATAACTTCTTCGTTACTTATCCGATGAAGGCGTGTGACCACTTCTTGGAAAGGTAAGATCATGAACTTTCATCTCCAATTGGTTTCAATGCAAAATTCCAAATATTCTGAGAGATATGAAGCTCCAAAGTTTGTCTTGCAAAACAGGACCGAATTTCGGCATTCTTGAGATTCCAAATGGTCATAACAACCACTAATTCTTGTATCAAACACAAATCACACCAAGTAACATAATTAGCAGTCAAATGATACAAAAACCAACGTTAAACACCTCAAAAACCCGACTTTAACCATAACGAAATAGCGCACATCAAATTCCCCCATGCTTAGACCTTTACTCATACTCTAGTATCACAAACAACTCCAAAATGTCTCCAAGGCCTTAATAACAGTTAGCACGGGTGGAAGATGATCAAATCCTATCTCCTCTACTCCAATCGAATGTGGTGAGTCTTTTTCTTTCCAGCTAGGTCCGCCACAGATGTAATCTCACGCAACGGACCAAGCCATCTTATACCATCAAAACGAAACACAACCAAAACCAAATGGTAAAGGGATCTAAAGTGTCTTAAATGTCCCTAAGCCGCTCACACACAACTCCCTCGTGAGCCTAGGTCCGTAATAATACCAACGGATCAAAGACTACCTCGAATAGCCACCAACTTCCCCAAACAACCAAGGGATCGAGAATTTCTATCCTATCACGTACACTATGCAATCCATCCGAACCTCCTTATATCATCCAAGAGAGACCTACCCATACATGACCTTCAACACACCCTTCTTATTGCAATACCGGTACAGTAGCACACTCCACTCATTTAGCTTAGGCGCCCTTTCGGGTTTTCACCTAGCCTTTCGTTAAATTTTTCACACTTACCGGCTTACTTTTTTCTCTCGTGTCTTTTCCTGACTTTCTTTTCTCGCTCCTATCTCTTTTCTGACTATCTTCTCTCTTCTTTTTTCCTCTTTCAATTTTTATTCTTTTTTGTTTTTTTTTTTTTTTTTTTTTTTGGGAAAAGCAATAAAAATTACAATGTAGATACAATATACAATGAGAATCGACCCTAAAAAAATATACAATGAGAATGCACTCCCCCATGCTTGAACTGAACATTGTCCTCAATGTGAAACAACACAACAGAAATAGGACAATCATAAAATAGGGGAAAGTAAAATCTCGTAAGAATGCAACGGCAAACCAAAAAGGATGCACTCAACCCATAGAATCGAAACATGCTCTCCAACAGTAACAAACCAGTATCATATCCTCAACCTCTGAAAGCAATGGGCTCATAGAATAAGAAAAAAGGGTGTAGAGTCACTCTCAACTCACAGCGTATCCCAAACACCCTCAAGGAAAAGTCGCCACCAATCAACCACACTCTCCTCACAAATCCTCCATCTCCCTAACAGAATAATGCACGTAACAACACAACCACCTCTTCACCACTATCAAATAGCACAAACCCAACCTCCAAATACACCAAAAGTTATCATGTGGTCAAATATTGAGGGAAAGGGTTAAAATTTGGGTAGGAACAACAAGCAAAAGTGGTAAAACGAGGGTAGGAAACAAAGAGAGATGGTCCAAGAAACATGGTGAAAAAAAATTGTGGTGGATAAGAAAGGTGAGAAGTACGAGAAAGGAGAGAGATAAGGGAAAAGAAATGCATACCTTGCATTCTAGCATCGGGCATCCTCTTTTTTTTTCTTTTCAATTTTTTAAAATTTTTTTTTTTATTTTTTTATTTTTTATTTATTTTTTTATTTATTTTGCAAACCTACACACACAACAAACATTAAAAAGTAAAGGAATAAAAATAAAAACACACAAAATAGAAATGAAATAAAACTACTTGGGTTGCCTCCCAAGAAGCGCTGTTGTTTAACGTCGTTGGCTCGACGTAGTTGCCAACTTCCATAGTTCCATGCTCAAGAAGCTCTCAAAGCTCTCAAGTGAAAAACCTGCAAAAAGTCTCTCAACAAGCATACATAGCAAAATAATACGTATATATTACCAATAATAGCAGTCAACGATCTTGTCAACTTCTCAACCAATCGAGAATAGTTACTGTATAAAGGTAGCAATTTAACCCAACTAATCACATGCGGAGCCTTCTCAAAAACTTCTTGATGTGGCTTAAGATTTGGTTCAATTCGAGGAATGCTATCAAACAACAATTTCATACCAATAAGGGTTCATTTGTCAAACAAGGGTCAGATGGTTGAGGAGATATTCGATCTAAGATCATTGGAGGTTTAAGGACCAACAAAAGAGACTCATCCATAGATATTAGAGCTCGCTCCTCATTCGGTGGAATATAAACCTCAATAATTGCATCGTCCTCATCTTCTTTTACATCATCTTTGGACCCATCCTCTAAAAGCTCATCAACATCCCTCAAAGAAACAAACATCTCACTCTCGTAGGAAAGAACGCTAGGCTCAATAACTCTTATGGGCTCATCATTAACGAGAAAATTTTCATTGGACTCATTGAATTCATCATTCCTCATCAAACAAGGGGGCGGTGGAGTATTCAACTTTACCTCTAAACACTGAAAAGCCATGAACTTAAAGAAATCCCAACACTCATCAGCTGACATGTGTGAAATTCTCCTATTACTCATATATTCTGCCAACTTCCATGTTTTATGGTTCATACCTTTTGTGACAGCATAGCATAAATCATAATCAGAGTAAAAATGACCACGAGAGCCAAGATAGTCAACACAGATTCCCAATCTAGAGAAGAACTCATGAAAAGGTTCATTATCTAATTGACTAAGCTTGAAAATAGACATAGATCACAATCAAGAGAAACAATAAATCGAACGCTCAACACACAAAAGACAAATAACGGCAATTTCCCGGCAACGGCGCCAAAATTTGGTAGGCAATTGTCGTGGGTTGCACCAAATTAATTCAATACTCAACCTAAAACTATGTAGTAGGATAAGTAGAGTTCGTATCCACAGGGAACTAGGTACTGTCTAAGTATGTAACGTTGATTAAGTAACTGAATTGGGGGGGGGGTTTGATTGAAGTTCGATTAAACTAAGCAATAGACAAATAAGTTGGAAATCAATTAAAAGACAAGCCTTGGTTCTTGTTTCAATCCACTACCGATTTATCAATTGATTCTTGAAGATCACTTATCTAATTATGTGAGCTTTGTTGCGAAACCGAAATCTCTATCCTTCCTTTAGTAGTTATCTAGAATGAATCAACGTATCATAAACAACTCTAACTATCAATCAACCTAGAACACGCGTCTAGATATATTTCAATAGAAGCAATTAGATCTAGAAGAATATCAACAAAGACAGACAATTCAAACACACGCGGTTCAAATCGAAATATAAATCAATTCTCTCCTTAATCAATCTAACGTTGAATCAGCAATCAATTAGAATGATAAAGGGGATATTATCCAAGTTACCCTTGAGGTTTCCGACTTTATCCGTGGTACCCTTGAGGTTTCCGAAATTCCCACGGTACCCCTGAAGTTTGTGTTTTGCCAAAAAATGTAACGGAAACTTAACACCCGTTAGCTAATCATTATATTTAGAGTTGATTAATACTATTACCTATTTAATCTAATAACTAAATAAAAAGAAAAAAAAATATGAACTGATCAATCAAACCTCCACACCTTTTCTCTCTCCTCCTTCTACCCTCACTCCCCCCTCCCCGAGCCACCACCAGCAGCGGTTACATTCGCTACCACCCGCGCACACACACCACCGCCAATACCGCCTTGGACTCCACCACCACGACCCCCTTACTCCGGCCACCCAAACCCCTATCATCACCCCCAACGCTTCCCACTCCTCTGCCACGAGTTACTCACTTTTTATTTCTTCTCTCTCCACCGGCCAATAAAGGGCATTCCGGGTTCACCCGTGGTGAGGGGCCTCCGATAATGGAGAGGGGGTTGTCGATCTACCGTCGGCTTTAACGCCTTGCACCACGCTCCCTCCTCATCTACTCTACTTCTTTTCTTTTTTTTTTTTTCTTTCTGTCTCCTTGTTTTTCTCACATCCCCCTCCCCCCCTCCAATGGCGCATGTTTGGGTGGGCTCAACGATGCTACTAGGGGTTGGGTTGGTTGGCGGTGGGGGTCGAGGTTGAGTGGCGGTGGGGAAGGGTTGGGGAGGTTGGGTGAAAGGGAGGAGGGAGAAAAGTCAGGGAGTTTGGGAAGAAAAAAGAATTGACATCTTAATATAATTTTTATTATTTTTTTATTAGATAATAGTGTTGGACTCGTACTGTTGGTTAATCTCTAAATGACACAATTAGCTAACTGTGTTAAGTTTCCGTTACACTTTTTGCCAAATCGCAAACCTTAGGGATACCGTGGGAATTTCGAAAACCTCAGGGGTACCACGGATAAAGTCGGGAACCTCAAGGATACCTTGGATAATATACCATGATAAAGTTGCTACTTTCCTAGCGATTAGATCATATATGTTGCTAATACTAGTAGGCCTCCTATCAAGAACAAACACAATCTATAAAAATTATAGTGCAAAAGAATTGATAATACTCACAATAGGATCGATAAGTAATAATCTCACAATGTGGCCATAAACGGTAGCTTCAATTCACAATAACCACGATGGAGGAATTAGTTCTCCATAGAGTTTTTCAATAATCCCAAAATAAGTCTTGAGTTGCAAAGTTATGAAAATAAACGTAAAACCTAGGTATTAATAGTGTCTAACAATAAAATACGGAAAATATAGAAATACGGAAAGTAAAGTCGTAGCTCTCCGCGGTCCGCCGTAAGCCAGCCGCGGATCGCGCCATCCTTCGCCGTGGACCGCCGTGCTTTGAGCGCGGTCCGCGGCCAACCTTCTGGTCCCGTCTTCAAACTCGCATAACTTCTTCGTTACTTATCCGGTGAAGGCGTGTGACCACTTCTTTGAAAGGTAAGATCATGAACTTTCATCTCCAATTGGTTTCAATGCAAAATATCAAATATTCTGAGAGATATGAAGCTCCAAAGTTTGCCTTGCAAAACCGGACCGAATTTCGGCATTCTTGAGATTCCAAATGGTCATAATAACCACTAATTCTTGTATCAAACACAAATCACACCAAGTAACATAATTAGCAGTCAAATGATACAAAAACCAACGTTAAACACCTCAAAAACCAGACTTTAACCATAACGAAATAGCGACATCAATAGTCGACAGGGTATTACGAATGAAGATAACTTTGCCCGCTCTCGAAAGGTGCTACACTTCCAATTACTAAGTTTGGCTTTAACCTTGTCAAGGATAATTGTGAGCTTATTTTTTGAAGGTCGCTTGCCACCAAGGGAATAGCCAAGGTAAACACCTAAATTCGGACTCGCCTTAACCTCAAGCGTGGACTCAAACACATCCGGGATGGCCTCGGAAGTATTCCTGGAGAAGTACAAGCTTTTACGAGGATTCATGTTTTGGCCTGAAGAAGCGAAAAGGGTGGAAAAGGTGGTGGTGAGGCTATGGAGAGTGGTGGAATCAGCTTCCCCGAAAAGGGGCACATCATCCGCAAAGAAAATATGCGAGAAGCGTGTGTCATTCCCCGCCACCTTGAAAGGGGACCAATCTTTATTCTCACAAGCATTATGGATCAAACGGGATAACAACTGCATACAAATGATAAAAAGGTAAGGGGAGAGAGGGTCACCCTGCCTAATGCCTCTAGAAGTAGTAAATGGGTCTGTCTTAGCCCCATTAATATTCACCATAAAAGAGGGTGTGGAAACACAACTCATAATAAGATGGATGGTGGCAGTGTCAAGCCCCATAAAACCTAAAGCATACTCAATAAAACTACATTCCAGTTTATCATAGGCTTTTTCTAGGTCAAGTTTAAGCACAAACCAACCTCTTTTACCACGCTTTTTTCATGGAATGAAGAATCTTCGAGGCCACAATATAGTTAGGCGTGGTGTTCCGGCCCGGGAGGAAGCTCCCTTGATTAGGGGAGATGAAATGGGCCAGCAGAGGCTGGCTTCTGTTAACAAGGATCTTAGACACGATTTTGTAGCTATTGTTGCACAAACTGATGGGCCTGAAGTTTTTAATCTTTTCTAGATAATCATTTTTTGGGATTAGGGAGATCAAGGTGGCGTTACAAGTAGGTGGGACTCTCCTATTTTCAAAACAATCAACCACAAAATTACACACATCAAGACTCATAACAGACTAGTGACTTTGAAAAAAGTGGGCATGGAAACCATCCGGCCCAGGGGCCTTCCAAGGGTGAAGATGAAAGACAGCTGCTCGGATTTCCGAACAGTTACGGTTTGCCGAGATGTTCCACTGCTTCGCCGGTTTGGGAAACCAATCCGCCATGACGGTACTCTCGAAAGTGAAAAGGCTTTGGAAATTAATCCAAGGTAAGCGAGCGAATGCCAGCATCATCATCAAAAGACTCACCTACATCATTTTTGAGCAAAAGAATTTTATTACGACCCCTTCTAATGGTGACCGACCTATGAAAGAAAGAGGGTGTTCCTATCCCCCCTCCCCCCATCAGCCACTTATCCCGGGACCCAAAGCCCATAATTTCTCTTCAAGGGTCAGGGCTTCATTAAGACGGTCAGTCATTAAGGTCAATTTTGAGGTTAAGAAGGAAGGCGTTTGTGTTGTTAATCCGAAGTTCGCGCTGCAACCCTCGCAATCCTCTTGGTCAGGTTACGGGTTTGGAAACGAAAGTCGGGAAGGTTGTCACGAACCCATGTGTTAATAAACCCTCACATCCGATGTAGACCCACAGTGAGATTACCACCCATGACCCCAACTGGAATTGACCATATCACAAAAATTTACATTTTCATACCACCATGTCCCAAGTTTGAAAGAGTTTGGAATACATGGATAAGTGATTTGTTCAGTGAAAATACATATCGGATTATGGTCCGATCCTAGACTAGGCAAGTTTTTGACAAAAGTGTTTGGAAAGACTCCATCCAATCCGCATTCGCCAAAGCATGATCAAGACGTTCCCAAATTAGGTTACGTCTATTCCTATTATACCACGTAAAGCTAGACCCATGGCAACCAAGATCAATTAGTTTACATTTATCCATAGACTCTAAAAACCGATTGACACGACACATACGCACCGGGTCGCCCCCCAATTTATCACCCACAGAGGTAACTTCATTAACATCACCAAGGACAATCCATGCCCTATCAACAGTTTCAGCAATAGTACAAAGGTCATTCCAATTTTATTTCCTAACTTTTTCCTTAGGGCTAGCATAGATACCAGTAAGGAAAAACGAGAGAGAGGAATTACATACATGAACCAATCCATGTATTGCATGGAGATCGCGTGTAATCGGGGTAAAACTCAGTTGACACGGTCTCCACAGAATAGCGACTCCACCAGAATACCCCTTAGGTTCAGCATACTCAAATCCCTTATAGGGAAGGTTAAGGAGGATTTTACAAGCTTTAACCATACACGAGTTTCGGTAAGAATAATAAGGTTCGGATTGTGCCGATCAATCAAGTGGGTCAAGATGAAACTTATGACAAACAAAAGTTGGCAGTGATCGGCGATGGCCAGTGGCGCGCCGTGATTGCAGACAATGATCAATCAGTCGAGGTAGCTACTAGCTACTTACTTAGGGTGGCCAATGCAACTTGAGGGAAGAGCAAAATGAGTATGTGTCGTTTTGGATCAACATGGTGATGTACACCCATTCAAACCAAGAAATCGACAATGAGAACTGAAACCATAAGACCATAACCTCGTGCAATAGGAAGAGCAAGCAGCACAAACACAAGCAGGCGTAAACCCAAGCGGCACTTAACCTAAAAGGCTACAACCTGTTTACTCGCCACAAGCCTTTACAAAAGTTCACATTTCTTCTGTGTTTGATAAAAAAAGAGCAATGTTCTTGTCCAAAAAAAAGTGTATCAAAGTTGATCTGTAAAGAGCCAAGTATGTTACAACTCCAGAAACGAGCATCTAAAAATGGTAATATTAATTACAGCACTAACATTTCTAAAACATCCACTGACAAAATTGACGGAAAGACAAACCAACGTAGATACACCAACCTCTACACACCAACATAACATAGTTTACATGACCTAGAAATTCCAGAAACCATGATCTCCCGCTTTCTTCACCAGAATTTGATTGTACTCGGGCCTTGATGTCTGCAGAAGTGAGACAAGTGATTACTACACTAAGACGATGGTATAAGACAGCAAGGATAAGATATTCTTAATTACTTCTCGAAACCATGTGTCATACAATAATGCAAAAACAAGGTTAGGGGAAGAGAAATAAACTACACCAGTACACAACTGAAAAATAACCAGACTTTTAATCCAAAAGTTGTTCAATGTCGTACTATCCTAATAAAACCTTAAATGATCTCACTAGTGACCCTCCATTATCAGTTCGTAACTGATCCATGTACTAGTACTTGCACGTTTTGTACCAAATTACATGAAACATTAGCTAAAACCAGTCCGACAGCTAGGAACAATGGGCATCATCTATTTACTGGTGCAGGCAAAACATAACATTTGCACATTATTGAGCATCTTATATGTGACTAATGTAACTGAACACTGAATAGCTTTTGCCGAACTCCAAGGGAACAATCTAAGTGAGGCAAAGCTAAATCATGTGGAAATCAACTTGAACAAACAGGCATCAACAAATAAGGGCCGGTGAGTACATAGGTGTTTACTTCTCTGCAGCAGGCATGCAGGTTAGTACTAATTATTTATCTGTCGCTGGCAAATGAAGGCAAGGACCACATCACTTTTTATGGCTATCACTCACTTGCACAATGATCAAACATCAAAGCGGGAAGTTGTACAGTAGAATTCATGATCCTGAACAACACCACCTGATGGTCCTTTAAGGCACCAACTAATAGTCTTAAATTGGTAGGACCTGACAACTGAAATAAATAACATGGTCTTGCAAGACTGTAACATCACAGAATTACTTAGCCAACAGAACACGATACACATATTTTATGCACGATTGGCACCCCTTGCCCAGCCACTTACATCCCATCTAAGTGTACAAACTTCCAACACACTCACATAGGAACACAATTAGATGTCATTCAGTCACAGCTTTCACCCTTTCACGGTTTGACCGCAGCACCACCATTGATGACTCGCTATTTTTCATCAAAGAAAAGAGAAGGATGACATAGCAGTTACTACACTTACTAGTCCATAATAAAAGTTGACGTAAGCGGCTGCTTCAAATGCATACACTAACTACACTTTTGCAAATGAAACACTGGATTCTTTTTATAAGACTAAACACTGGATTCTACCACTTTCACGGTCACAGCAGGCAATTTCAGAATCGATGGATTTGGGGAACAAGGTAATAGAGAAGCAACCATGTCAATGGTTTATAGCTTGTATCATAGAATCTACTACACCTCATAAACAATTTTGATTAAGCCCATCAGCATCGTATAAAATAAGCCTATATAGTATGGTGCTGGCAGCCTCCGACTGCGTCAAACAATGACGTCCATGAAATTTCTACAAAGACCATTATGTGTAGCAAATTTTAATTCAAACATGCTTTTCATCTACATGCATTAGGTTGGGAATAGGGAATAGAACGTGGGACTGTAGGAGTGAAATTTTACTTCCCAATAATCCAAGTCCCATGTTGGTAGGAGGGAATGCTAGGTTGGAAATTAGAATAAGGTTGGATAGGGAATATGAGGATTTCTATTCCCACAATTTTGAAATGAAATAACTTTCATTACTAAGATGAGAAATAAAGAATTCATTATTAGAGGACAATATTGTCAAACACTACATCTTTACAACATCTTTAACCCCAGTGCCTTAAAGACTCCCGCCAAAAGGCGGGGTAAGGGGGAATCGGATGCACGCAAGCCTTACCCCTATTGAAACATAGAGAGGTTGCGAACGGATGACTCAAAATGAAAATTGCTTCGAGAATCGCACTGACTGACTGCTACTTCACAAAATAAGAAGCACAGACAGTTTCATGAGCCATTTTGCTTTATTCCATTATATCCCAAAAACCAAAGAATAATTAGTCTTTGGCTCCATCGGAAATGGAAACACTAACTTATCAAAATTTTCTACTCCAAAATCCCAGGTCTAAAAGTAAACAACGGCAGCAACAACTTTCAATTTCTGAGTTCCCAAGCATCAATTCCCACCCTCTACTCCCCCTATTCCCACTCCCACTTAGCAAACGAGCTCTTATTTCAGGAACAAAACTTTCTTGTAAACTCAAGATAAGACATGGCATCAGTTCCTTAATGATGAGCAAGGATCCCAGATAGAAAGGTCTTTCAGGAATCAGGAATGGTTATACTCTCATGGATACCAATCCATGCTCTGTTCAATTTTGAAAAAACATCAAAAAATAATAAAAAAATAAGACATGCACATCGTTGTACCAGAATGTTTATGGTAATTAACATGTATTAACCTAAACTTCATTTATCATAATAGCATGTTTGGTAAGTTCATCAAACACTTTTTTTTTTCTTGCTCCTTATTACAAAACTTTGCTCCATGTAAGTCCTTGAGTGTGCACGTAACATTACATTGGAATAGCAGCAAAGAATCATACAGAAGAACTAAGAGATTAGAATAAAATGCATCAGCAGTTCAGCATGACCAAAAGACACCTAAATTTCACACCAGTATGCCCAACCTCGGATCATAGGTGAAGAACATTATGAAATTGCAGAAAGAGATACACAAAGCTTACAACGTTGGAAGGAACTTTAGGACAACAGATTTTGTAATGAGAAATGACTACTATGAAACTGCATACATATAACTTGAAGCATAGGACTCTCTTGGAGACACTTGTGCTAAGACAACAACAACCAAGCCCTATTCCCAATATTGTGGTCGGCTAACATGAATCGTCATCTGTAGCCGTCTTGTGTATGTCAAAATACGTTCAAGATCATTGAGAACCAGTTAAAAATATTGAAACCCGTTTAGAAGAAGTTTTAAAAAGCCATCAAAAGAAAAGGAAAACAAAAAAATTAAAAATATAGTTGTAAAACAAGTAAAAAACATATGAACTTTAAACAAACAATAGGAAGAAAAGTTTTGAGAGAAGATGAAAAAGACTAAGAGACAACAAAAAAAATAAAATTAGAAAACCAAACAAAGAAACCAAAAAGAGTCAAAATAAATCCTCCTCATAGATAGAGTCTCTCCACACCACCCTATCCAACAGCATACTCTCTTCAAGCCCTAGGATGCTCATATCTTCTAATCACTCTCATCCAAGTCATCTTGGGTCTTCCTCGACCCCTAATAATGTTATCACTTCCCCACTCTTCTACTCTTCTAACTGCCGCCTCTCTAGGCCTCCTTCTCGCATGGCCATACCACCTCAATCAGTTCACCATCATCTTGTCCCCAATGGGTGCAACCCCATTTGTGCTAATATAACATGAAATAGATGTGGGACTTAACACAGCTTGGGAAGATTTCAGAGGGATAGGGCAGAGCCCCAATTAGAGTAACATTACCCTAGTAAATTGAGCATTTAGTACGACCGCAAATGCACATGACATTCCTACCAGGCTACCCATGTGGCCATGTTGAGCTATTCATGTATGATACTACAAGCAACCAAACCACCAGATACTTAATTTGAGCGAACAATTCAAACTATGGTCACAGGCTCACAGGTATCAAGTATCAACCAAAAAGTTGCTGCCAGTGAACACAAAATCATAGCAGCTAGGCAGCTGTGGACCTGTAGCGACTACCAGTCGGCCACTACAGTAATGTTCAGTGATTTTGGTAGAAAGTATCATACAGTAAATGGATTTCTGAACTTAAAATGCATTAGGCATACTGCCCACGGGGGCATACCCTGGCCACCAAATCCTTGACAATTCGTGATACTATCAATATTACTTTGACTCTAGCTTTTGCTACTACTGCCATAGATCCCACTCCGTCGCCAAACAAAGGTACTTGACACGTGAAGCAATTTGGTACTCCCACAAAGGACAGGAAAGCTGGATTAGCACTCAAGGTGAAGCAAGATGCTTGAATTATACAGGTGAAAACAGAAGAAGCTACATCATGATTTAAGGCTGACATAGACAAGAGTTGAGAGTAATGCATGGAGGGAGGGAGTTAAACAAACATTGTGTAAGAAAAAATAGATTTGTGCCAGGATCAGAACTGCCAATTCAAGCAACAGTCACGGGAGGAAAATTTCAGAATCACAAGGTATTTCCGACTAATTTGGAAGCTAATTGCTGTTTTGATGAAATAAGTTTCTTTTCGTATCATAAGAGGTTTGCTCGAGCCCCTGAGACCAAAACAAGATCAACTGCAATTTCAATGAAAAAACCATGATTATATTTTAGAAGATATGGCAGTATGGACCGTCTGCGTCCGTAGGTAAGAAAGAAAGAACAAGTACAAGAAAGGTCAGTTGCCAGCATGATCATGAAGCTACGTGTAAAACGGATAACTAAGGCAACACGAACCCTATGGCTTATAGTTGACTAACTGTATAGTATGAGTAAATTGATTTTTTTTTTTTAATCTCATTTGAGTGCAGGTTGATTGGGAGTCATGGGCTAGACTCCATAATGGTGCAACGAGCTGACTGCTGACCAAAAGTAACTCAAACAATACTAGTAGTTTCTACGCAAGCACTAGCCCCTGAAGACGGAGAGTATTCTACAATCAATGAGCACACCCAATGGCTTTAATCAAGCTAGGACTAATTACTAACAAGTAACAATGTTCAGCTATCCAAGTAACATCAGAAACGCGGTTCAACACGCATACAGCTTGAGCAGTCAGACACTTTCGCTTTAATAATAAATGAGCAAGTAGGCTGCTTACTAACTTGAAAAAAAATTTAAGGACCAAAACTATTGTAGACGCTCAAGATGAACAATCAATTCCTCAACCATATCTATAATTAAGCTATCATTTCCAACTCCGATAAATCGTTAAAACACCATTCTTCATCCTACAACCCAAGTATATCCCCAAGCTAGGCCGTCAAAAACAAAACGGATTACCAATCCTTATGTGGCTAATCTTTTAATCAGCACGCAAAATCTCACAACGCTTGCAAAATTTCAATGATCGAGGAACACAACTCGACCACCCCAACCAAAACCCTACAAGCCCCGTTCAGCTGTCTAAGTAACACACCAAAAACGACTGTTAAGAATCGATGGCTTGACCCAAAGCGGACAATATCATACTAATTGTACAGGGTGGCGGGAGATGCAAGTGGCCGACAACCCGCCACGCCATTCATCAGCAAGTAATTTACTTGTCATTTCGTCATTTCCTAATTCCCAACAAACATGAGGACATCCACTATAAAAAAATCATGGTCCATACTCAAAATTCAGCAATAAACTATTGGGCAATCATAATTTCAGCTACACAGCTCAAAAATTGGATTAAAAAAAAGAAGAAAGATGCAAGAATGGTAGCGTAATTGGTAAGATAAAGGAGAATTGAGAAAGAAGGGGGGGCTTACGAGATCTTTGAAGAGGAGGAAAGCAATGAGGAAGAAGACGACGAAGAGGATCTCGAACTCAGCTGCGCGAACGAAGGTGAAAATAGCTTGTACGGATCTTGTCAACCATGATAATTGTTCTTGTTGTTGTTGCTGCTGTTGTCGCCGAGAACCACCACCACCACCACCACCAACTCCTCTGCTTCGCATTCTCTCTCTACTCTCTAAAACGTGAACAGTCGTTGTTTCTCTTTTGTTGTGCTGGGACTGGATTATCTTGGTCGCACGGACTAATGCTGGTCGTCTACAGGTTTTTTAAGTTCGGTTCGGTGTATTTATAACAGATCGGATTTATTTATTCAAATCGAATCACGTTGAATCGGAATAATAGAGCGTTGCTACAGAAAAGAAGTCACATCACCGCTAATTTGTCGTCTCTTAAATACACTCTCATTTGTTTATATCCACGTCATTTTCGTAACCTTTTTATTCATAGTTTTCCCCCGTCATAAACTTACTCTTCGTTTTCATTTCCTCTATTACTATGTTCACCATCCACCTTCCTACTCTAAGGCCCTGTGCGATTCAATTTATTAAACAGTGTTTTCAAATCAGATCAAATTTATTCAAATCAAATCAATCAGATCAGTTTTATTCAAATCAAATCAAAATTATCCAGATAACAATCAATGAATCTAGTCTACTTTTAGTTATTAATTCGTCTAGATGCAGTTAATTTATCAATTAATTCAGTTTAGATCAAATCAAATCAAGTTTATTCAAATCAGATCAGAACAGATCAATTCAAATCAGAAAAATGCAATCCAACCGCATAGGGCCTAAGTGTCTCTCCGCCTTCTTGACCTTTCACCTTCCTGATAAGATAAAATCGACTCTTTTTCCATGACTCCGTTCACTTTTCACATTTTCGTCTTTTTTCGCATTTCAGTTTTCCGCTAGTAAAGATGGTGATGTGGATGCTTATCAAAGGCCAATTAAAGGGGTTGTTTGAAAGGGATTTCACTGGAATTATCGAGGTATTATTCTAATACGTTTCTTAAAAAATATACATGACGTTGCCTTAGTGATTGCCCACGTGTAAAAGTCACGTAGATGCTTATGTGTCAGGTTAATATCACATCACAACAACTTATGAATAAAAGTTATCAAACCCTTAGTTTGCCACTGAAACGTTATAAAACACTTCATATTCTTATGAATAAAGTTCAATTATTATCTCCATTATTTATTTTAATGATGATATCTCTTGACTTTTCGTTTGCCAACTTTGTCGATTACACATTAGTTTAAGGTAGTATATTACCTTTGTCCTTTACTTGATTTTAGAGAAAAACAATATGCATGCACGCACACATATACAGCGAAAACTGTTTCAAAAGAAAGAAATGCAATTGAGAGGAGAGTCTGAAAATGGTGGAGAGGGGTTTTTGATCTCATACAAAGAATGTATCTTGTAAAGTTTTAGTGTTTTAATTTCTAATCATAGAAATACTTTGTATAGTGTGAGGTTGTACTCCCAAGTTATCAGGGCCGTGTGGGAGGTTTCGGGGGTCCTGGACGAACTTTCGAAATGGGGCCCCTGATATATTTGTTTTTAATGCCGTCGGACTCTAAAATATTGCTAACTAATCAAATTTATGGGTTCCCATGATAACCATGAGAACACCTTCCTAAAGAGTCAAAAAAAATATAAAAAAAAAAACTTAACTAATTTTCTCTCTCCTCCCCCTCCCCCTCCCCTTACCTCCAGCCACACGACCCACCCCCTAGCCACCACACCCCCACCGCTGGCCAAA
>JBBYHQ010000017.1:2978981-2993185 GCA_038382645.1 Spergularia azorica
AGGGTTTGATGGCTAAGAAGGATTCGAGTGCCAAGAAGTCGAAGAAAAGCAAGGTTTCGGTATAATTTAGCTTTATTGAAGTAGTGTAATGTTTGAATTTTGAAGGGTTTGTGCCTTCGGATTTTGTTGTGCTATGCTCTGATTATATGGAAGTATATGTCAGTTATGAGCTTTTAGTATTGCTTGTGAAAGTAGCCATCTTTCTGTACTAGATTGTGATCCTGTTAGTTGCTTGATTAGTTAGATGGTGTTCTACTTAAGATTGTTTGTTGAGCTACAACCGAAACTGTTTGAGGAATGGGAAATGCTGTTAAAGTTTTCGTTATTTGTCTTTAAAGATGTCGAATTTATTGATTGAAAGCTGATTTTATAGGACTACTATGTACCAGTTGTGTTTTTGGATTTTGAATGGTGTGTACCTTTTGTTGTGGTAAGCAGATTACAGCCTTCGGATTTAAATTTTTTAATGATAATCTGATTATATAGGACTACATATCAGTTTTGTTTTCATCTTTTGGATGGTTTGTGTCTTTTGTTGTGGTAAACTGGTTATGTATCCGTTTTCTGTATTGTGAGTGTTGCTTATAAAAGTACCAGTCTTTGAGTATGAATTTGTATTTCTTTTAGTTGTTCAATTGGTTTAGTAGACATTTCCTGTACTTATTGTAGTTTAGCGATGGACTAACAATTACTTGAGGAATGGGAAATGTCATTGTGGCTCTGTTACTTTTGTAATTTGTTTATGGAGCTTATCATGCATCTCGTTTGGTTATGCAATAGAGAATGCGGCTAGAATAGGACTATATAGGTTTTGTGGATTTAAAACTCTAAGAGCGACCTTTGAATCTAGATAGAACAGGGCGCTGTTTTAGTTGCTCTTTTTGTCAGAGGCAACTGATCATCTGGTTATTTTGTTAGTACGAGTCCTTCAAGCATATTTTATTGGGAAGTCAGATGCAGCTTGCTTTTTGTTAGAATGAAATGCCTTTACCCACATATCAGCCACTAGTACCTGAAATGTTGGCGGTATTGAGGGAGATTTTTAGTTTTATAGTTGCTTGCAATTGCTGTTAATTATTACATTTCTTTTGCTTCTCTTTCCCGTTGGTTGTCAATTAATAATTTTCTCATCATTTTTAGTATGTTTCCTTTTTTTTTTTTTTTGGTTCTCAATCAAGGGATGAAAAAAGTCAGTAGAGGAACCTCTAGCTATTTCTGGTCTAACATGAATCTGCCTGTTGCATTTTGGTGGTTGAGAATCAGATACTGTATCGAATTACGTGAAGTTGATCAGGCTATGAGGGAGAAAAGAATTGATAGTTTGAATAGGAATTAATGAATAAAACCTGTTGTAATAACACCTTTTAATAAGTTGGTCTGATGCAGCAGCACAGTATGTTGAATTATGCAATGGTTTAGCTATTGGTAAGAACATTTTGTCGATTTTCATATATCTTTGTGCTGCTGTTTCTTGTTTTTATGTTCTAAAAACATATGCAATCTTGAAAAATTTTCACCAGTTTGTACATCACGTGCGTGGTAATGTTCACTGAATCAGGCTACGAGGGAGAAGAGAATTGATAGTTTGGATAGGAGTTAACGAATTAGCATGTTGTAATAACACCTTTTAATAAGTTTGTCATATGCAACAACACAAATAACAAACCTCAATCCCATAACCGTATGTTGGTCTGACATTATGCATTACTGCTGACGAGATTGGGAAAGGCTAACGAACATGCATTGCTTACATTTCTCAATCTACCGGAGGTTTGAGGTCTTTGTTGAAGGAGCATGTAAGTTGTATTTCATATGTTTAACCCTCATACTGTTTTACTTTTTTCAATTGTTATATTTAGGTTTAATTCTTTCATTTCCAATCTCATCAACAACTTTCAATCATCTCTTTCTAATGATTTGTTATTTGCCAAAATCTGAAGTGACATAAACATTATCGATTTCGTCTGTTGTGGCTATTGATATCTTTGTATCATTGAGTCAGGTCCAGTCATAACATATGACAGGCAGGTATTGTATGCCCAACAGAATCAGCAGTGAGAAATTGACTTTCCAGTTTAGTGGGTCCAGTGGTGAATCAGTTTCGAGTTCTTTTCTTATTGATACCGAGAAACTGACCTTCTGTAAGGTTGACATTGACAGTAAAGCCATTACTTAAGGTGTTGAAAGTCGCACAGTTCAGTTACGACTTAAATCTCACAACTTTGAGGATTAGGTCTCGCCAATGAGAATTTGTGTGCCCCATTCTGATTCGCCCGTCATGTTTATTTGCAAGCAAGTGTGCTTTGATTGTGTTGTTCTTCTTGTGTTTGATTGCTTTTGCTCAAGCTCATCGTCAAACTATTGTCAGCATTCATTAATTTTAATTTAATTAGAAAAATTACATTTTTTCTTGCATTTTTTGTTCCTATCAATGTTCTAATATTATTTGCTAGAATTTGATCCCGGTTTTTCTGTACTTCTTTCTCCTTATCTTTCCCGCTCTTTGGTTTTCTTTCTTTGTCATTCGGTCGTATAGTTGCCCTAGCTGGAATTATCAATCGTTGTTCTTCGATATTGCCGGGCGCTCATCATTCCTCCAAATAGGTCAGTGTCTTGATTTGTAGGGTTTTGATTTATACTTGCTTGATTTGGTTGTTTTGTTGTTTGTATGAATATGCTTGATGATGTGAGCTTTCCACTCTCTTACCTTTGACCTACACATTTGACTTACAATCTACAATCTTGATAGCCGCTGTGCTCCTTTTCGTGGTTGGAACTCAGATTGTAGATCATCATTCGTCCAAATAGTTCATTGTCCTCGATTTCTAGCTTTGATGTTCTTATTGGTGGGGGAGTTGGTTGTGATCAATTGCCTTCACTTTCTTTGTTGTGTGCGCCACTGCGCGCTATTGATTGGCCTTTTGTACCAGCTTTATTGTAAGCTACTCATTCTGTTTTTATGATTTTTGATTAAAATTGGTGGGCTGAATAATTTGTAGATTTTGTTGTTGTTCTAGCTTTGCTGTGATAATACACATAAAACTGATGGGATTTGTTGGTAGTTCTATTCTATTTAACTCTTTGTTTGTTTTCCCATATTTGATTTTTTGGGTAAGTTCGGTTTGGTTTATGTGGTTGAATTTGATGTGGTAACATCTTTTCATCGGACGAGTGAGATAATTTATTTTTGAATGTATGGTTGCTTATGCTTCACATTGTTCAATTTACTCATTTTTTAGTGATACCTTTATCCTTTTGGGTGTGTGTTTGATTGTTGAATCATGACCCTTTCCGCTTGAAATTGTGAGAAATTACTCATCTAGCGGTGATGCTTTTAGCTGTTATGACTCTCTGTCTTCATATTGTTCGATTTCACTTTGGCCCTCTCTCTTATTTTACTTTTGTTCAATTTTATATCTTGTTTCAATAGTTTATTCTTCTTATTGTTGTGAAGGTTGTCGATGTTCGGAGATCCTGTTTTTTCTGGAATTTGCTGCGATAAGTTCCTTTTTTCTATATTTAATTTTTATTATTGCTTATTGTCTCATTGTTTCGATTGCGCTGTTTTCATTGTTTCAGTTTATAGGGCCGCTGCATACTTTGTTGATTATCAGAATCGTATTTTCCATGCTTCTGTTCTTTAATGTTGTTTCTGCCTGATGTATACTAGTAGGGATTCGCTCTGGAATTCTTGTCATCAGTTTGATAAAATAGCTTATTGGAATTGATTTTTTAACCTCTCGATGTAATTAATTGCTTTATTTGTGTATTATGTTCGGTGCAATGTCAGCGTGTTGTTGTTTCTGAGGTTGGATGTTGGTATATGGTGTAAGTGAATGTCCTCTTCTGATATTGTCCTCCCGTTTATTTTATTAAATGGTAGAAAGGTGGATTAGTCGTCCCTCAGAATTTGCATGCACACATACATTCTCACTCATGGATTTGGCGTTTTATCTCAGAATTTCCTAGTTGAATGTTGATTTTGGCTTGTGATAACAATCATGTGTTTATTGAATTCCCAGATTTAGTCAAATTGATTGATTGCAGAAATTCATCTGGTAAAGCAAATGATTGATTCTGGCGGCGCTGTTACTGTAAGGTTCTCTTTTTCTCCCCTAAACTTTCCTACATGCTAGTTATTTGATATGAACGTGTTTACTCCTTACTTTCTGTATTAATTTAATTAACGGAGTCAAGAGTCTGCACTAATACGTATTGTGGAGCAAAGGCTACAGTCCAATGGAAGGTTGGGAATCAAAATCAGGAGAAGCTGTCAATCTGTATTTCAATAGCCGGTACTCTCAATATTATAGCTTCTTTCCTATTACTCACATTTATAATCTCTGCTTCTTGCCCTGCAATGCCTCACTTATCGATTTTGGGACATATAGTAGTTAGTCTATGTTCACTTGAGCTCGTCGGTCTGCTTTGAATGGCAGCCTTTTATCTCCACTTCAATTTAGGGTTGATTTTTGTGTGTTGGCCATATCCTGAGTTGACATCAGTCCGATGCCTCATTGCAGAGGCTTCACTGTGGTTGCATTGTTTCAGTCCTATTCCTTGAACTCCAAAATGTTGGTGTTGTATGGTGTATTAGCTGTGCCGAGGCCTCTGGCTCTCATTCGGTAAGATGTCTCTTCTCTCAAACTCTGATACCACAAATTTGGTGCTGCATGGTCTGTCATTTTGGTATGTCCTAAGGTTATTGTTGATTCTTTGTATGGTAAAGTGTAATCACCTTATAAGGTCTGTTTCTACACAAGAATAGATTTTTTTTTTTTGGTGTGTGTGGAGGTCAAGACTTTCTGTACATTGAATTTTGAATAGAATTTTGCAACAAGGTTATGCATGCTTAGATATATGCTGATCTTGTATTGTGGCCTTTGTGGGTTTGCCATGTTTATGTACCGGCCTAGGCGTCAAGTTTTGTGCGGTGTCAAGTTAGTTTGATCTTCATGTTAGGCCTCCACCACGATGTTCTCAGATATCTCTGGACTACAAGCATGGAAGATTTTCAACATGCAGATTTAGGGTGTGTTTGGCCAAGCTCCTGAAGTGTTTCTGGACTGTTTCTGGGTCCTAGAAACTGGAAACTGGCCAAACACACAAAACTGGGAAACTGTTTCTGGATTCTGAGAAACACTTCTAGTGTAAATTTGTGCCTCAGAAGTAGAAGCTCCAATTTGGAGCTCCTCCTCCAGAAACTGTTTCTGAGAAGTAGTTCTGGAGAAGTTGGAGCTTGGCCAAACAGGCCCTTAATTATTGAAGCAATTGCCGAGTCAGAAGCAAAAAATCAATTGATTGAGGCTTCACCTAGATCAGATTCTAAACCATCTACGATATATATCAAACAGCAGTTCAATCTCCATAACAGGCTTGCGGCAGTTACAACCCGGCCAAAGCAGGTCATAAATACTATAGACGTTCATGTCTCTGTATTTAATTACATCTTAAAGTGTATTCAAAGTCTATCTGAAACCTGAGTGTGTTTGATGATTCTTAGGATTCCTTGTTCAAACTTAATCAAGGGTTCTTATGAACTACATTTATTAGGATTGCTAGGATTTAGCTGCGTTATTTCTTTGCCAATCTAGATCTATAGTGATATGGTTATATTCCTTAGATTCTTAAATTTGAGATCAAATTCTGTTGTTTGATGACAAGCTACATCAAAGAATGACTCAGAACATTTTGCTAATTCAGGTCATGGCATTCATTTTATGAATCCTGCTCCAGTAATGGCCTTCGTTGAGATAATAAAGGGTGCAGAGACATCAGATGAGACTTTCAGTGTAACGAAAACTTTGGCAGAGAGTTATTTAACTTAGTGACATGGCTTTCATTTGGACATCGGAGTACATGACTGGGTTTTTGTGGTATATTATCTATGGATGTGGACAAACTGTGGCTACTGACCAGATTAGTCTACTCCTTTGTAATGGTGAAGTGTACTTCACCTTTTTTAGGGTATGTTCATCTGTTTATCTAATTCTAAAGTGCATTTCACCTTTTAAGGCCCGTCGTTTTTCTATGTCCGAAGGTAATTATCATGTGTATGATCTTGAAAAGTTGAAATTCATTGGTTCATTTGTGCCGATTGGTTTTATGGGGATACAGCGTTAGAAACTGGAATGAATTGAAAATTTGGGGAGGGGGGAGATTGAAATTGAAGGAATGGAGAGAAGATGGGAGGGGGAGAGAGGGGTAGTAAAAAAGTGAGCATGAAAAAGGAGATTAGGAGGGGTAAAGTGAGGAACGAAAAGAAGATGAAGGGAGATAGAGATCGAGAGAGGGGGGAAGTCAGGAGTGAGAGCGAGAGTAAAAGAGGTAGGTTCAAAGTGATGGGGTTAGCCATGTTGAGTAGTTTAGGAAGAAGGGTATACTTGTCGATTGGAAGTTGGACTTAGTGAATCGGGTTAGTAGTGATTAAGACACTTCCTCCAGAGGGGTTAATATATCTTAATAGCAGCAGCCGCATTGGCCCTTCCCATTGTTTCGCACTTGGTTTGAACCAAAAGTTGAACATGCTGTTTGATTAATTAAAAAGATACTAAATTTGTGGCAGGTTAGCTGAGTGATATCTAGCTTTCTGAGGTGGTATTCATTCAACATCATTAGGATATGACATTGATTTGGTTTTTGTCAGAGTCCAAGACCTGCTTCCTCATGAAATTCAACATCATCATAGAACAATTGTGTAATCTCCTTGGTTAATTTCATGAGGAAGCAGGTCTTGTGTGCTCGGTTGCTGCTCTGTAAATTGCGCTGTTCTTGCCTATACTGTGTGTAGTTACTATAGTTCACTTACATATCTTGTGAACAAAATGTAGTTTGAATTATGTAAACAGTCTTGGACAAATTTTTGTGACAAGCTTATATTGCAGATCCTGTTGTTGAAGGACTATGTTTCACTGGCAAGCAACGATAATGGGTCCTGCCAATAGCATCTTTGCTGGGGGGGCTCTTACATCCCCATGGTTCGGCTATTGTGTGGCTGAGGCTATATATAAAGGTAAATTCTAAACTCCATGACCTTAAACAAAGTCTTTCTGCCAGGAATTTTTACGACTCACAATCGGTGAAGGCCAAACAGATAATTATACCCTGTGAATTAGCTGGTCTACCTCTGCTAATGCACTCGAATAGGACTTGCAAGACAAAGCTTGGAAACTAACATCTTGCCTGCCATACACACAAACAAACACACATACACTACTTAGAAGACTATTCACGTGTTTTAACCCCCTTTGCTGTGAACAAATAACAGCTTTATAACTATAGGAGGAACTGGCCATGCAATGTTTTTCTATAACATAGTTCATGTGGCATTGCAATTTAGTTAGGCTGCTGCACTAGGTGCCGACAAGTTAATACTGCTGACAGATGTTTGTGGACTTTTGGAAGACAAAAATGATTAAGGAAACCCACATCGCTGGGGTATTGAGGATGGTGGAAGTGGGGACGATTGCTCATGGGATGATTCCAAAAGTAAATTGCCGTAAAGTCGCTGACTCAAGGCGTGCAAACTGAAAGCATAATCAATGGTAGACTCCAGGATTCGCTAACGTAAAGTATGTTCTTTGAAACATCACATCACCAAAATTGATGACTTTGTATCCTTCCTATCTCTTTTCATTTCTTTCCTTTTGTTTTTTTTTGGTGATTGCACAGTTAAAAAACTGCTTTGGGTTTGATACATTTTTTTTTGCTACTGATGTGCAAAGATTTGGAGATGGGGGTACATTCATTAGGAATTCGAGGAGGCCTACTGAAGAAGTGACTCCCAAAAAACAGAAGAAGCTAACTGAGGCAGCAGAGACAACGGTTATGCTATGGTTTATGGAAGAAAAGAAGGATGACATTACAAAAGCAGGTACTCAATTTACTTCTTCCTGATCATCTCATTAAGAGTACATTATTTCAATGCCCCGAAATTTAGCTTGACATAAGGAAGGCTTATGACTCTGTCTCATGGAGCTATGTGGAAAACCTGCTGCACTGTCTAAACTTTCCTGAGATCTTCATAAATTTTATAATGGCTTGCCTTAACTCAGCTCACTTGTCTTTGAATATTAATGGAGCCCAGATTGGATTTATGCAGCAAAAGAAGGGACTCAGACAAGGTGACACTCTATCACCTTATCTATTTGTGATATGCATGGAAGGTTTGTCTAGAATGTTTAGAAGGCTCATCCACTCAGGGAAATACTACCAACATCCTACGTGCAATAAAATCAAGCGCAATCATTTACTATTTGCTGACGATCTCCTTGTGTTTGCAAGAGGAGATACCTCTTTTATTAAAGCAGTAACTGAAACTCTAAGAATGTTTGAGAAGCAATCAGGACTTGCTGCCAATACCATGAAAACAAACATTTACATGGGAGGAGTTACAAGGAAAAAGTAAGAAAAATCCCTGAAAAGACAGGATATGTGATGTGAACTTTTCCCTTCAAATATCTGGGCATTTTCCTGCACTCAGCAAGGCTCAAAGCAGCCATGTACTACCCTCTGATTGACAAAATCAAAGCTAAATTAGGCATTGGGCAAATGCTTATATTTCTTATGCTGGCAAACCACAATCGATCAACTCTGTCAACTTGGGGCTGCAGACATATTGAGGGTCAGTCCTTCTCCTGCCCATCTTGGTTTTAAAGAAAATTAGCAAATTGTGCAGGGAATTCTTTTGGAATATAACTGATCAGAAAGGAAAAATCACATTAATTGGATGGAAAAGACTTTGCAGTCCAAAAGAGAAGGCGGTTTGGGTATTAAGGAGGTTCTCAGCTGGAACAAAACTATGTTTGCTAAATGGATAATCAATCTGCCTCAAAACCATGACAACATCTAGTGTAAGTGGACTAAAGCCTACTACCTGAAGGGCAGGAGCATCTGGGAAAGTGTAGACTTGGCTAATTGTTCCAAATGATGGAGAGCTCTGATATAGATCAAGAATGAAATAAGGGAGAAAGCAGGCTCTGCTGCAGCAGCTATAAGCATGGTCCAACATTGGCACAAAATGGATAAAGGGAGAGGAAGGGAAATATATGACTAGAGAGAAAAATACTGAAGTCAGGTCGTTTCTTGACCGAATTGGGTGTCTCCGAGGTAACAAGTTTTGTTCTGTCGTTGAATTTGGTGGATTAGCCGGGTTTCTGTCATGTCACCTTCAAATATTTGTGATATAGTTCTTTAGACGGCTGTCTGTCTGCTCTCTGATATGGTGGTCGTTGTGGTGTTTTTTTTTTTTAACATGTTTTGTTCTATGTCGTTGTATTTGGTGGATTAGTCGGGTATCTGTCATGTCACCTTCAAAATTTTGTCATATATAGTTCCTTAGGGGGCTGTCTATCTGCTCTCTGATATGGTGGTGGTGGTTTTCTTTTTGGAGTTTACTGCTGGCTCTCAACTTTTGAGAAATTATCATGCTCTATCAGATTTGTGTATGCATATAGCAAAGTACTTCTTCATTTGACATCTTGGTCTAGCTAGGGGCATTAAAGCCATGGTTTCTCTTAATTGTGTACGTTAGTTTCGAGCATGTATCAATATTACATCTCTCCTTGATTTGCGCCATGGACTTACTATCTTTATTTATGCTGGTTGCAACAAGGGAGACTGCAAATAGCTATGGGGGTTAGCTCAGCCCATCCTTACTTGTTCCATCAAATTGGACGGAGTGCTTGGATATAATGAATAACTACGAGTCTATCCTCCATTCCTCCCTATTAAGAGGGCTTTTTTTGAATTTTGATATCCCTGTAGCTCGAACAGCTTATATTGATATGTGATCAATTTCAAGTACAAAGGGACATGACTCAGAGAGACAAGGCGGCATCTGGCTTAGTGGCTAGGATAGGTGACGAGGACGTTGCACATGTTGCTGTTGGAGTCCACGGATTCATCTCCGTTTGTTAGAACATGGGCCGAGTCCCATGCTCAGCTTTCCAAGGTAAGTAATTGACCTTTTCCAAGGTAAAGTTTGTATTTTTGCTCTCCGTCGCAACAATAAGGGTGAGTATGTCGTATACCTGCCACAAAATGGACTGATGATGATTTTAGGTAGAAAGAAATTAGAATCGAGTCTGTATGTGTAGCCGATAGAGGATAACGAACCTCGGAAAGCTGTTCTTTTGCTCTGATCATCAACTTATACCTGGAAATCAAACTGTGCGTATTTAGTACTTAGTTTAAAGCTCCCACTATTGTAGTCTTTCGCTGGCCAGTTCCTTAACTAAATTTTTTAAACAAAAAAAAATCGGACAAGTTATCTGTGTCGTAACAAGCATAAGAATCTATATAGTGTTAGTTTGATATCATTGTCAAGATTGTCCTACTAAATAAGCACACAACATAGCTTACATTTTATGCCTCTTTGGTGGTGCGCCAACATATCTCTGGATTTAGTTTTGTTCTTTCTTCAATACTTTGCAGGAACGAAGCAGCTATTGCCTTTGATAACTTCAACACTGGGGAACTCGCTGGGGGCCGGGACAGGAATTGTTGAACGCAAGATAAAACAAAGTTTTACTTCTTTTGTTTTTTAATGTTATGTTATACTGTAACTTATAATCGTACAGCTATTAAGCTTCTCAGCATTTTTTTTTTTTTTGAAAGAATTAGCAATTTTATTCCTCCATTTAGGGAAAAGGAACAAAAAATTTACAACTCTCACCAAAGGATAGCATGGTGCTACCCTATAAGACCCACTAACACACTCTAGTTAATCGGAAGTACATCACTATACTTGTCCATAGATCTAACACAAATTAGGAATTTTACACTCAAAGATATTTGATCCACACTCCTAGCATTATCTCGGAAAATTCTAGCATTTCTTTCCGTCCAAATTTCATAAATTGTGATCGAAAATGCACTTCTAAGAATACGTTGCTTCCCCGTTTTCCCTTTTATCTTGAATTTCAGCCAATTGAGCTCATGCTCAATGCTCCCAATCCTCCTCCTGTAGCCCAACCACTGAAGAATGTCTTTCCAGACAGCTTCTCAACATTTAGTAGAAGAATAATTTTCAGTTTCGCTTATCAATTGCTCCGGTTGCGGATTATTTAAATTGTTATCTTGGAGTGTGTTGAGGCGATTGAAAATGAAGAAAATCGTGTATAAATCCGGGTAAGAGAAAATGCAATTTTCCATCTACTCTTTCTGCCGAATCAAGTAATTGCTTATTTGACGGGTTTTGTAATAGGCTAGCAATGTACAATCTTGCACAAAGTATTAGGTTTGAATCTCAAATAGTTAAAAGTTTTGAATGAATGCATATTGTTGCGTCGTTATTTTTAGGGAACATTCTGTAAATTTTTTTTTTTTTTTTTTGACGTCTAAAAGTAAGAAAATAAACAAACAAACAAAAACAAGTTCTCCTAGCAATTATAGCTAACCGATGTGCTTCGTCTACCTCTTTCCGATCTACCTTCACGATAGTGCAATGATGTAGCTGTCTACCTAAATCTCTAACTTGACCCAAATGCCATTTGCACCTAATATCAGAAATACATTGGCTCCGAAGCATTGCGACCAAGTTATAACAATCCGTCAAAACCAAGACCGCCTCCAACTCAAAGCTAAAAGGACGGCTTCAAATTCAGCCTGCAAGGCTGAACCCGACCCTGGAAAACTTTCCCTACCAAGACACGTACCACGATCTGCAGTGTATGCCACCCAGCCAAATCCCGAATTTTTTGTAGAGGCATGCCATGCTCCATCAACAAGTATGTGAACAGAGTGAGAAAATACAGATTCCTGACCTAAGTGGACCAGGAAAAAACCAGGAGGGGCATCGTGAATCCCTCCAAGTGTAGTCAAGATTCCATTAAGGAAGCGGCTGCAGGTTTGAGTCAAACGTATTTAGTATATTCCGTATTTGTTTCTTCATATATTATACAGTTTGAAAAGATTAGTATTTAGTGCTATGCGTGATGTTTATGGATTCGAGCATATCAACGTTTAATGATATGTATTCGAGCATATGAACGTGTTCTGAACTCCAGCATATGAACATCTTATGATATGTATTTGAGCATATGAATTCCAGCATATGAACACTTACGAATTCGAGCATATAAACACTTACGAATTCGATCATATGAACCACATGTGATCTATATGATGTTTTATAACAAGTTTCAAATATAAGTGTTTATCATACATACCGCTCAAATCAAGTTACTTTACTACGGCGTAGTTTATTAATAATCTTCTCAAATTCATTTTATCGTTACACTTGCATCATACTAGCATAAAGATACGTAATATCATTACATTTCGACAACTGGAAAGAAAGAGACCTAACAAGATCTAGCCTGAATGGCTAGCGCATGTGCTTTACCATTCAGGCTCCTAGGAATATAATGAACTGACAAACAATGAAAAAACGCCATTAAACATCGAATATTGTGAACAAGAACCACTATGTCGCCGCTGGTTTATGCTGCTCTCCCAGAACCTGCACAAGACGTAAACAATCTGTGTAAATATCCACATGATGGACATTCTGATCCACAGCCCACCGGAGTGCTGCCAGCATCGCCTTCGTCTCAGCTTGGATTGGCGAAGAAGCGTACACCTGCATTCCTTTCTCAGCAATCCATGACCCGTCTTGCGAAAATGCTACCCATCCGATTGCCGCCTGTTCCAAAGAAGTCCATGCTCCATCAACCTCAATTCGGGTTGTCCCACACTCCCCTCCCCCCGGAATTAAGTTGAAACTTTGGTTATTTCCTTCCTCATCCCTTATAGATGGTTGTCCCCCAGTTATTAACCCAAAGAGGAAAATGTATGGTCATATCCTGACTTACATCCAATCCTAGATCCCCACTTAACCATATTCTTCTAGCCAATGGACAATCACGGAATAGGTGATCCACCGTCTCTTCATGCTCAGTTGTAGACATTCCGCATACATAACGAGACGCCATTTTCCTTCTTACGAATTCGTGGCCAACAGGTAAAGCATCATTCAATAATTTCCAAAATAAAACATTTCCATTTATTTGGCCCAAGAAGACGCCATACCATTCTCCAGTCAACCAAAATATGACAATGCTTGCGAGTAAACCGAGATAGACGAGGAATCTGCATGACATCCTTATCTCGGTGTGCTATGTCTTGGGAGTATCCCGACTTGACTGTATATACTCCATCATTGACCCCATTCCATACATAAATGTCGTCCTGACCTTCATACGGGTAGGGCATGACTAGGATTTGATTTACCGTTTCCTTCTCAAACAAAGAGTGCAACAACTGTTCATTCCACTTCCTTCCGGCCCATAAATCCTTCACCGTCATTTCATCAAAGTGAGGAGGATAGCCCCCTGCCTCACCTTCTCCTCTAACCCGTGGTATCTGCCCCTCTACCCAAGGTTGTTTGGTGACACTAACCTTAGAGTTAGAGCCTGGAATAACCGCTGTCCCTTGCCTCACTAGCTAACTCCATTCCCTACCTTATACTCTGCCATCCCCATGATCCCCCTTTCCTTTTATGTATAGTGCCTTCCAACACCTTCGGCCATGTGACTCGGTATTTGCAAAGCAACACACGAGAAAGAAGGGTGTCTCTGTTTTCTAGTAACCTCCATGCTTGCTTAGCTAATAAAGCCTGGTTAAAGCAAATAATATCTCGAACTCCCACTCCTCCTAGGCCTTTCGGTTGAGAGATACATTGCCATTTTTTCCAATGGATGGTGCTTGATCTCTTCGGTCCTGCCCACCAACAAAAGTGCCAATAAAGAATGAATCTTCCTTGCCACTCTTACCGGTATGCGAAATACCGATAGGTTATAAATTGAGAGGGAAGACACGATTGCTGAAATCAACGTAAGCCTTCCAGCTGGAGATAACCACAATGCATTCCAAGATTGTAATCGTTCCTCTATCTTTTCCACTAAGACCCCAAAGATCTCAGTCTTTGATCGTCCAAAATCCGTGGGCAATCTAAGGTATTCTCCCAAGTCAGACGAGTGATTGACCTTGAGAATAGACTTCATCAATTTGCATACTTTTGAAGGGGTATTCGGGCTCATAGTAAAAAAAAATAAAAAAAAATACGGAAAATTCACGTGGTACCCTCGAACTTTGACTGATTGCACATGGTACCCAACTTAGCTTGTTTGTGCACATGGTACCCCCGAAGTTACCACTTTGTGCACATGGTACCCAAATAGTAACTTCCGTTAGATTTTCCG
>JBBYHQ010000017.1:3050259-3060328 GCA_038382645.1 Spergularia azorica
TTCAAATCAAATCAAATCAGATCAGTTCAAATCAAATCAGATCAGAAAAATGCAGTCCAATCGCACAGGGCCTAAGTCATGTTATCTCTTGGCTCATAATGTTTTGATAAGTGCATTGTGATTACTGATTAATGTGATAAGCTGAAATAAATTTGTCCCCATAAAAATAAAAGATAGGCTGAAATAGAAGTGAATGTCATTGAATGAATGAAAATATGGGGTGAGACAAATAAAAGTGATTCATGAATGATGAGTTTTGAAGCATGGGCCATATATAGTATGATTAGAGCTTGATTTACTAGTATGGATTAGAGGATGGTAGTTTCGTATTCTCATTCATGGAAATATGAGGTTATTGTTCTTGGACGTTTCACACTCCTACGAGTCATGTCTAGAAAAAACTGATTTGTTGAAAAGTTAGATGAGTTTAGACTAATTAATACTAGCATATATATGGACTAAATTCATTCATTAGAATTTGAATAATTCTAGTTCGATTCAATCTAATTTGATCAGATTTGATATTATGAGATTTGATTTATATGAAACTGATGTGATGCTCTACTTTTAAAAGTTGCATCAAACAGGGTGTAAGGGGTCCCGATCCACTGAAAAACACAATCTAGACAGCTCGAAGCCAAACATAACCTAACAAGAGACCTCAACTAGCAACTTGAAAATACATATTTGGCTCATAGCCCATATGGTTGACTTGTCACTCTCCAATTTGGAGATCAAACTTTTTTCGGCAAATTCACGTGGTGCTCTCGAGTTATGTCAAAATACGCGTGATGCCCCTATTTTCCAAACTACTACATCATGGTGCCCCTGAAGTATGGTACGTAGTGCACATGATGCCCTTTTGACTAATTTTGACTAACGATGTCAAACTTTGATTGTTAAGTGAAGATGTGGCGTGCGTTAGAGTTTGGGAGAAAATTTAATTGAGGGGTAATTATATTATTAACAATAAAACTTTAATTAAAAAAATTAATAAAGTTTTTCAAATTTTCAAAAAATTTGCAATTTTTTTTGAAAAACTTTTTTTTCTAGAAAATTTCAATTTGATCTAACAATTGTGCACATGGTGCCCCTGAGTTCTACATAATAATGCACATAGTGCCCCTAAGTTTTGCATAACAGTACACATGCTAGCCATGTCAGAGTAGGGTCCAGTTCTCATGAGAACCCTCCCTCCCATGAGAACCATGAGAACTCCTATTTACCACCAGATAACAATAATGAAGGGTCAAGATTAAATCCCTAAAATTAAATAAAACAAACCCAATCCCAACTTCTCTCTCCTACCCCCGGGATACCCGACAACCGGAAACCCACCCAAGACCCGACCACCGGCAACTACCCAACCACCATTCCAGCCGGAGAGCCACCGCCGCCGCCGGCGAGCCCATCACCCGCGCCCCCTAAATATTAATTCTTTTTTCTTCCACATTTCTCTCCCCTTGTTTCTCACCTTCTCCGGCGACAATGGAGAATCCGGCCGATTATAATGCAAGATTGGAATGCACAATCAATGATAGTCAAATGCACTTGCAGGTGTCTGCGTTCACATTTAAGATTGCAGTTGCTGCATTATGCAGTGGTGAAAGTCCTGCACTACAAGTTTGGATCCTTAAAGACTACTCCGTATAAAACAGGTACTTGGGTGTTGCAGCATAAAATTGAAATGAGCGAATGGGTGTCGCGCTATTCTTGGATACCGAAGAAAATCACAAAGTATTCAAGGGTTGGAACACTGCTGCTAACTATGTTGGCTTTCCATCCTAGTAAATCATCTGCTTTGCCTGGTTGTATTTTGTTATGCAACCTTTCAACCAAAACTAGTTTCAGAATGTACATACACTAGTTTCGGAACGCACATACACTATATTCGAAATGCACATACACTAGTTTCGGAATGCACATTTAGAGATTATAGAATGTACCAATACATGATTCAAAATGTACATTTAATATCCAAAGATTTTGATTGTACAATTAGTTTTCTAAGAATGCACATTTCGAGTTATAAAGACGAGGGTGGGCCCAAGTCGCTCACCTCCGGCAACAACCTTGCCGGAGACGTTCGTGGGTCGAATCGGCGGCACGCATCAAGAGAAATGGAGGTAGTCGTGCTTTGCTTTTGGAGAGAGAAAATGAGGAGAAGAGGATGTTGAGGTGGCGGGGTGGCTTATCGTCGTAGATGGGGTGGTGGGATAGGGTCGCCCCACCACGAGCAGCCCACTTGTGGTGGAATCTGAGGGTGACTGGATGGTCGTTGCTACTAACGGTAGAGGGGGTGGTGCCCATGGAGGAGATAGACAGGAAATGGGGGAGAGGAAAAAAGAAGGGGAAAAAAAAGAATGTAATCTCAGCCTTCCATTTTCAGATTCAATGGTTACGAAGGGTTCTCATGGTTCACATAGGAGGAAGAGTTCTAATATGAACTGTATGTTGAGTAATTTGTTAAATATTGCCATTTTATTTCAAGAAAAAAATAGTGTGGTAGGGGCACCACGTGCAGGGTTATGTAAAACTGAGCGGCACCATGTGCACGGTTATGTAAACCTCAGGGGCACCATGTGCACAATGTTTAGGTCAAAACATGGAATTTTCGCAAAAAAACGAAAAAAATGTTTTCAACAAAAAGTAGCAAATATTTGGGTTTATTCACATGGGGCCCTCGTGTTTTGCTGATTTGCACGTGGTACCCAGTATTTTGCAAATTTGTACAAAATACCTTTAAGATTTGACTATTTGCACTAGGTACCCTAAACTTAACCCTCCTATTAACACCGTCAATTTTCTTTTTTTTTTTTTAAAAAGGGGTTAATTCACGTAGTACCATCGTGTTTTTCCGATTTGCACGTGGTACCCAGTGTTGTACCAAATACCCTCAAAGTTTGACTGTTTTTACATGGTACACTTACCTTTAAAATTCCGTTAACGCCGTTAATTGGAAAAATAAACCTTGATTTTCTCCTTCATCATCATCTCTATCTTCCCCTGACCACCTTGACCAGATCATCACCATATTAATTCTCCCCCACCACTTTCATCAACATATTCATCCTTTTCCAACACCACCATCATTTCCACCAATAAAAAACACCATAACCACCATTTTTTCCTTATTCATTGAAACCAACTTTTAAACGGCGTTAACGGAGTAAGACTATCATGTAAAAACAGTCAAATGTTGAGGGTTTTTGGTACAAATTTGCAAACATAGGGTACCACGTGCAAATCAGCAAAACACGAGGGTACCATGTGAATTAACCCTTCTTTTTTAAAAAAAAATTGACGGTGTTAATGGGAGGGTTTAGTTTAGGGTATCGTGTGCAAACAATCAAATCTCGAGGATATTTTATACAAATTTGAAAAACTCTAGGTACCACGTGAATTAACTCTTATTTTTTTATATTAATAATATACTTATCCCTTAATTAATATTCTAAAGCCTAAGCTATGCCACATCATCACTTAACGGTCAAAGTTTGACGCCGTTAGTCAAAATTAGTCAAAAGGGCACCATGTGCACTACGTAACAGAATTTCGGGTAACATGATGTAGTAGTTTGAACACTGGGGCACCACAGACATTTTGACATAACTTAGGCGCACCACGTGAATTTGCCGTTAAAAAAACAAGTTAAAAAGAAAATCGAAAATTTTGTTGCTAATTTATTTTTCACCTTACATTCTGCACATGGTGCCCTTGAGTTATATATAACAGTGTACATGGTTCCCCTCAATTTTAGATATCAGTGCACATGGTAATCATCCAGGTTCTGAAACTCAAGTTATGCCTATTTCTTTACTACTACCCAAGATTGAATTCGTGCTCACCTAGTATCGTTTGTGGTTGTGAAGTTTGTAATTAGGCTTTGATGGGGTAAAGGATTGTAATTGGTGGCTTGATGATTTTAGTGTGGTCAGCTTTGTGACAAGATGATGTTGGAGTAAAATGGAGAAAGGGGTTGACGCTTAAGGTAAGAACGTTGATCTACCACGCACTTGGACTTCACATACTATCTTGTCTTGTTGATAATCCGTTTCATATGCATTGATTCTGTACTTCTTCGTTTAAACTCACACTTATTTTATTCGATTTGGTAATCGTATAAATGCTTTTGAACTCCATTGTTGCTCAGGCCTCTCGGCCACCCTTTCTCTCGGCCATCGGAGCTCTTGGCCACTTGGCCGCCCAGGGGCTTCGGCTTCTCCACCACTCGGCCTCTTCATTGTTGTTGTTGTTGATCTTGTTTGCATTCTTGTATTGTTGAGCATTGAATTCTGCTACGGCCGTTTATAAATCATATTGTCAAACAATGTACCGTTGAATAATGTATCTAAAACGGGTGAAAGAAAGTATGATAAGTAAATACCACCTAGAGTGATTGTGATGCGGCACTGACCGATCACTGTTTATACCTCTGATCAAGGTATTGTTTGAGTCGGAGTGGCTACCGACTTCCTAATAGGCTTACCTATTAAAGGCTTCGCATCCTAGTGTCCCTCTAGAGAGGGGTGTGCACACTTCAAGTCGTTAGGATCTGTTTATATGTACTCTACCTCGAGTCGATTCGAGATTGTGGTGGTTGTGGGGTAGGAGCCCAGCCTTTCGAACTAACGTGTGTATCGAGATCGTTTGATTTCGTAAGTTAAATGGTGATTATCGCATCTCTCTGTTGATTCTCTGAACTCATTGGTATAACCGCTGCTTTATAATTGTTAGCTACGCGCCTCAAGGCACGTATATTTTGTTATACTTTGTTTTAAGATTTCTTACTCAGCCTGTGCTGACGTTCTTCTTTATGGTTCGTTCCCTACCTTATTCTGGGGCCTATGTCGTCATTCTTCGATAGCATAGTTGACAGGTCTTGGTGATGTGGATGCTTGTTAGAGTGGTTGACATGTGTGCTGAGGATTTCATAAACATTTATTGGAATTATACTTTCATTTGATTTTGTAATTTGGATCCAGTTTCGACATTTAAGTCTTTCGCTGTCTGAACTATTGTTTGCATTGATGTCTTTGAATTTTAACCTTACTGATTGACTGGTAGTCAATTGCGTCTTGACATTTGTAAATTATTTCCACATTTGTTTAAACGAAATTTTAGGGTTGTTACAGGTTGATTATGGCTTATCAATAGATTATAAATTTCATATGTTTGATGGGAGTGGTGATTCTGAAGGTTACATTTATTGGGAAAGAAAGATTGAGCGTAAATTCGATAATATTGGTTTTGATGATCGTGAGAGATTGAATCATGCGAAACTTGTTTTGGTGAGAGACGCGCTCCATTGGTTTGAAACTTTAAACAGGCGACACAAACATGAAGTCAAGTGCAAGATTCGTTCGTGGGAAGTTCTCAAGTCCAAACTACGTAAATGATATATGCCCAGAAACTTTATAGAAGATGTGTCGTATAAGAAGTCATCAAGTAAGCATGAACAATCAAGTAGAGATCTTGTATTGTTGGATATGATGAGCAAGATGACTTGAAAAAAGTTAGGAGTGCATATTTTAAAAAACATGATTCATGTGAAGACAAAGAAAAAATCAAAGAAGGGATCTTGAAGGGACAATCACAAGTACATGAATTCATACAAATCTAAGAACATGAAGAGATAGAGATTAGTGATCAAGCCAATAAAACATTGGGTCCTTATGATACTTCTAAGGAGGAAAAGCATTGTGATACGAAGATTGTCGTTAAATCCTATCAAATTAACACAAAATACTACCTAAAGTAGATAGGATAAGTGGGTATCGAACACAAGGAAGAGGGAGAAGTCTAATATGCAATTCTATGTGGAGAAAATAAAATAAAAGAAGTAAGACAATAAAAAAGGGGGGTTTGGGTTGATTGTCTGATTGAATGAGAATTAAACGAGATACCAAATTGATAAAAGTGACCATCGGTGATAATATAATCTAACACCCTAATATAGCAAGTTTTACCTCTCTCTAATTATACCAATTCAAAGATAATCCCGGTCTTTAACCAATTAACCCACTTTTATGGGGAATTTGAGCAACCGCTACCAAATTCCCCTTCTTTTAGTCCTAATTCGTCTAGTGACTACTCAAACAAATCAAAACCAAAGGCATGAAGAGCATGGATTAATAAAGGACTATGAACAACCCAAATTATTATCTAATTAGCCGCAACCGCGACACTAATCAAATCTAATCATTTAGTTGCCTAATTACTTCCCCAATCACAAATTAGTCATAACCATACACTAAACATGTGAAAGTTGCTTCCTTTTGGGCTAATAATCAATGACCATCAATTATCAACCAAGCATATGAAATACCCAATTCAATCTAATCACCCAATTAGAGAAAATAAGGATAAATCATGCAATTGAAGAACAAGGAATTAATTACAATAAAATTAAAGGCAAATTAGAGAGAAGAAATCTTACTACTACACAGGATGAACGATGTTGATTACACCAAGAGTCTTGGAAGGCGATTAGCCTCCCATACTAATTATTACAATAATTGTGGGATTAAAACTTCTTTTTTGGATAATCTCTCTCTAAAACTCTCTAAAATGAAACTAGATGAAAAATAATATGAAACGTGATGATAACTAGGGAGGGGTTCATGCCCCTTTATTCAAGATAAGTCCAAAAGATACTACAAGACAAAATCACAGAATCCAAGACGAAAGCAACCGCCAAAAACCACCCGTAAGCTTCGGGGAAATTGCCTTTCTTGGACAGAGAAGGAGTCGTCTCGGACCGAGAGCGGACTGTCCTCGAGTCGAGAACATTGTGTCTCGTGTCGGGAAGGCTGTCCTCGAGTCGAGGACACGTGTCCTTGAGTCGAGGGATTGTGCGCAGCGCAATTTTCAAGCGGGCATAACTCTCACCTCCGAACTTCATTTTGACCTCATAATATATCATCGGAAAGCTAAGATCATGAAATTTCCTCTCCAATTGGAATTTAAGCTAAAAGTCTTCTGGTTAGAAAGTTATGATACGGTGAAGTCAGATGTGATGGTGTGTGGTTCTTGAAGTGTGGTCAAGCTATCTTCTCCTTCAATCTCCCTTGAACTCGTAGCATGATATTCTAATCCCATCCAAGTATCGCCAAAAGGGTCTTGAGCCACACAAATCCCATAAAACCATCAATCCAAATATACTCTTAATGATGTGGTTTACGAGTAACGATAAAACCATGCCCAAATAACCCCTAAACCGCCTAAATCATGCGGATTAACACACTACATTTACACCGTATCAAACTCCCCCATGCTTAGACCATTGCTCGTTCTCGAGTAATCCAAATCTTCTCACTCAAAACCTAGGCCTCTTTTGAAGCACGGGGTGAGCTACCACACAAAACTCAACTCCTCCAAACAAGAGCCGCAAGCCAAAACACACAAAAACCTAGTTAGAGTTGGGGTGGGTGCAATGCTCAACACCCAACTCTAACCATCTTATGCCACCAACCCGGAATAATGAAACAAATGGGGACTAATGAGTCCTAAGCTCCCCAATTGCTCTCCAACTCCCTCTTAAGCCAATATCCGGGATAGTGCCATCGTATATGACTCACCTCTTTTAAAACCACCGACGCCACTTATATCACCAAAATGCAAGAGTAATATCTAACTTAAGCAAGCAATCTAATAAGAGGAAAACTAAGCTAATCAACAAGCTCAAACAACTAATTAATCAGAGAAATGGGCCAAGTTCGTCGGACGCGCACAAGCACAGGAAGATTTCTGAGATTCAGGGCATTCCGCCTTTGAATCTGTCTGATGAGGATGATGAGGATATGAGCCAGGAGGAGGGAAATGAGCCTGAGGAATTGCCTATTATAGAGGAAGAAGAAGAAGAGATTTGTGAGACTCATGAGGAACAAGTCAACAACAATGAGTGGCAAATGGTGGTGCGAAATCGTTCAGGTAATGCTTCTAACCCTAATTCATAGCAATTCCATTTAGAATCTGGTGCAAAGATGATGTTTTTATCAATTGAGGATGTTCTTGAGGGTAAACAATATTGGAATTCTGCCATTGTTTGTTTTGTTCTTGGGGCCAATCCTCCAATTGATACTATGCAAGGATATTGTCAACGGATTTGGGGGAAAAGAGGATTAGACAAAGTTTCTTTTCTGCCTAATGGAATGTTTGTAGTCAGATTCAAAACTGTGGAAGAAAGGGACTTAGGGCCTGTTTGGCCAAGCTCCAACTTCTCCATAACTACTTCTCAGAAACAGTTTCTGAGAAACAGTTTCTGGAGAAGGAGCTCCAAATTGGAGCTTCTACTTCTGAGGCACAAATTTACACTAGAAGTGCTTCTCAGAATCCAGAAACAATTTTCCAGTTTTGTGTGTTAGGCCAGTTTTCTGTTTCCGAGTTTCCAGAAACACTTCAGGAGCTTGTCCAAACACACCCTTAGTCATAGCATCGGGTCATTATTTGTTTGATAATAAACATGTCATTGTTAAACCATGGTCAGAGGAATTAGAATTGTCTAAATCTACTGTTAAGACTGTGCCTGTATGGATTAAGCTAATGAGACTTGAGCTTAAATTCTGGTCAGTGAATTGTATAAGTAAGATATCAGGGTTGGTAGGAAAATATGTTAGGTGTGATAAAGCCACTGAGGAAAAGAGTAGATTGGGGTATGCTAGGGTCATGGTTGAAGTGGAAATTGTCAAGAGTTAGTGTACTGAGGTTTGGAGATGAAATGGGAAAACAGTGGAGCAAGTAGTGGAGTATGAGTGGAAGCCAACTCAATGTAAGGTGTGTAAAAGAATTGGACACACTGGTGAGCAATGTAAAAGAAAACCTGGAGTTAGACAAGAGTGGAGACCAAGAGGAAAACCAGATGGGAGGCCAAGGGCACCCCAAAAAGATTGGAGACCTGTTCAGAATCAAACTAACCAAAATCCTGCTTTTGTTACTCCACCAAATGTTGCTACAAGAGCTGGATATATTGTCAATTCTACTTCCCATAGACAGCTAGTGCTTACACCAAAGACTACACTGATTCAGCAGAATACAGAGCAGGGTATCACCTTTGCTTCAATTGTCAGAGGTATACAAAGGAGCAATGAGGTAATTGGTAGTGAGAGTCATGGTCAAGTTGACCATGGCTAGTATAGGAGTATGGAATGTTAGGGGCCTAAATAGTCCAAATAAACAAATGGAAGTGAAAAGATTTATGCAGAGAAATAATAATTGATATGGCGTAAGAGTAGTGTGCTAATCCGCGTGATTTAGACGCCTTAGGGTCTACTTTAGCATGGTGTTATCGTGATTCATAGACCACAGCATTGGGGAGTTGTTTGGAGCTTAGTTGGTGGTTTTACGGGATTTTCGTTCGCTTAAGACCCTTTGGAGAGCTTTAGGAGGGAACGTGGATCGAGTTGGCACTACTACAAAATTGGCTATAGACATCACTAGATAGACATGGGATTTTGGGAAAACTGATGTCTATGAGGAGTTTATGGCGGCATTTCTGCAATTTTAACCAATTAATAGACATGGGTTGTTATGAAAAAAAACCCATGTCTATTAATAGACATGGGATTTTTCGAAAAAACCGACGTGTATTACATTTACATAGACATCATATTTTTAATAAAACCTATGTCTATCCACTCCCGATCTTTTTTTCTTAATTCTTTTTTTTTTTATTGAAGGGAGAGTCGTGATTATTTTTCGCAGCAACTAAACTTTCAGATCTCCTTTTCTTTTTTTAACCCTAATCTGCCTCTCTTCTCTCTCTCTCTCTCTCTCTCTCTCTCCTTATCCCTCATTTCCTTGTAACAACAAAAATTTCAGAAGATCTCCCTTCTCAATCTTTCTATCTCTCATTTTCATATGAGTTATCCTCTCTATTCGTCTTTCTTTTTCAATCCAAATCAATCGTTCATTTCAATCAATGTTACATAAACCTTCAAGATTTTGTTTTTTTTTTAAAGTAATAACCTTCAATATTCGCAAAAAGTTGATTAAAGTGAACAAATTTTGTTAATCTTAAACGGAGGTTGTGAAGTGATGATTGAACTCGAATCGTTGGATCTAGGAGAAG
>JBBYHQ010000017.1:3145054-3159128 GCA_038382645.1 Spergularia azorica
AAATCATCAAACTTTTCAGGGTGAATAACATCAGAACAATCAGAGCAACTTACAGCTTCTTTACCCTTCATCACAGCATCATTATTTTCCTGATTCTTCAAATTAGGGAATTGTTCACAACAATATGAATTTACCGCCGTAAAATCATGAAGATTTTCTGGGTTCTTAACCCTAATTGAACAATCAGAGGAACTCCCAACTGTGTTCATGATTGATAATTGATCCAAAAGCTTTCTGGATTTTACAGAAGATCAAAATCAATTTGGGGAAAATTAAATCAAATCAAAGTAGAATGATTAGGGCAACAGAGAAAGTAATGAATGATTTTGAGAGGGGATGAGAATTAGTATATATAGAAGATGATGATTACTTGGATGTCAAGGATTAGAGTAACGGCTATCAAATTGTAATTTGGAAAATTGTTGGTCTCATATTTGGAACTTCTTCAGTTTTACGCGGTAAACTACTTGCTGCTTGAATTTGGCGCAATTTCGAGTCCAGCTGGAGGTGTTCAAATTTCTTTCCATAATTTTTTTCCCCCTAAAAATAAATAATTATTCTTTCCTTTTTTTTGGTCAATTCCCAATTTTTTTTTTTTTTTTTTAGTAATTCAGGCTCGTTTGGTACGTTTTCGGTTTTTAGTTTTTTTTTTTGTATCCTTGAACATAAATAAATGAGTCACAAAATGAACTCTAAACTAGGAGTCCTTTATCGGAGTCCAACACATCAATCCGGAGGCAAACGTTTCAGGTAGGAAAGGGCAAGGATGAACTGCGTTTTTTGAAGTTACTATCAACACAGACATACAAAAATGTTCGAATTATGCACAAGGATACACATCAAAGATATGTTCAAATGCAACCATCACAGATATACCAATATGTTTGATCAATAAAGTGCTTACAACCGTAGATGGCGGAACGGATACAGTTACAAAACAGGAAGTACAGGACCCAAATTACAAGTGGGAGATGAACATTGAACAAGTAGGTTGGGATAATAAGAAATCAAACAAGGGCAAGACTTGGAGAATATGGCAACGCAACCGTTGATGCTCCAAACTCATTCTGATCTATCTCGGCAACCTTCTCTAGAAGGTCATTCTCAAGATTATAAGTTACAATGGATGAATTGAAGCGAAAGAACACAACTGTGGCACCAGGATGGAATGCCATAGGTATTACTTGATTTCCAGCATTCAGAGCATAGCAAAAATACTCCTTGCCCAAAGGCTTGCATATCTGATTGTATACACTAATCTCAAGCAAGGGAACCCAGGCCTCATGCGTAAGAGTCGCACCACTATCAACATGTTTCCAAACCCAAACCCCACTCGGGTTGTAGTATGACAGATGTAGCCACCCTCTGGATTGTCCTAACCTCGCGTTCTCGAAATCTTGTTGCACAAGTCGAGGTAAGCCAAACACACAAGCGTGAGCATGTTCATGGCCATTTGTGGCGCCAAACTTGATAGCCACTCCTCGGTCCTTGTTTGTTAGGAAAAACAAGGTTCGAGTTGCATTACCCGCCACATAATTCTCCCAAAGCCAACACGCTTGCATCAGCTCTTCATCATCTAATGTCAATTTTGACACCTTCCAACACTTGGGTTTTCGGTAGGACCGATACACCTCAATAACTCTGGACACCCGGCATAGTCGAACTACTCGGTAGGCAGACCGATCGGATGAACCTATCTTGATAATGAAACCGACCTTCTCAAGCAGATTGGAACATTTATACTGCCGAAAACTAGGGGGCTTGGGCAGTGAAATACATTTCCTAATGAGCGGATTATACACCACATAATCCCCATTCTCATAAACAACAAGTAAGAACCCTTTGTTAAGGGCAAAGTAAACCACACTACTCTGCTTCTGAGAATTCTTGACAGATAATCAGTTAAAATCCAAAAGAAGGTGCACATCTTTGGGATAAATCCCACGAAAATCGAAAGATAAGTTAGACAAGGGCCGATACTCATCCTTAGGATCACTAGCATTGCGAACCTTAAGGCTTTTAAGGTCATCTCTTCGCAAGCTAGTGATATTCCCGGTAGTTAAATTAAGGTAACCCACATTAACATTCACATCAGCGTTTACTGATCCGAAACTCGAAGAGCGAAGCAAGAGTCCACATAATGGGAGAGATGATGATGGCAACTTCAAGTCATCAATCACTTGGGCAATTTTACTTTTCCAAGGCTTGCATACACTTCGACAAGCGTAAAGCGATTTGATTGGCAATCTTTCGAAAATTTCGAACCATATTTCGTGATCACTCTCAGAAAAGAGACGTTGTTTCAGTTGTCTTCCTCCACAAGCCTTTTCGGGATTCATTTTCAACAATTCAAAACCCTAAAAATTATCACGCCTCAATTCTAATCTAAATTTGGGTTGATTAAACACTACTTCCTAAAATCATATCTTAAATAATACTCCGAATTAAACACCGCCTTCGTAAACACCGCGTTGCCTTGCTAAACACGGGTTTCCTAATCACCGCCTTCCTAAATACGCAACTTTCCTAAACACACTACTGTACTAGCAGCTGTCCCAATTCGCAAAAATAAATTGAATAAATTAAAATATTAAAGGCAAAATGGCGAAGAGTTGGATAACTTACCTCTGATTTTCATGATTTATATGATCTTTTTTTTTTTGGGTGAGATTGTTGTAGGAGAGGACAGCCTCCAACACTGTCTCACTGTCTCTCTGTCTCTCTACTGGTATGAAATTTTGCTTGTATTTTATACACATGAGTTTTGGAAGCTGTTTGTATATGAAATTCCCATTTTACCCCTACTGCATTTCTGGGCTCATTCATTAGAAGCTGTTTGTATGAAATTCCCATTTTACCCCTACTGCATTTCTGGGCTCATTCATTAGAACCTGTTTGTATGAAACTCCCATTTTACCCCTACTGTTCATTTCTGGGCACATTCATAATAAAATTCACAAGGGAGTAAAATTGTAAGTGAAGGGTTTGAGAAATTGCAAAAATGATGAAAATGGCAGGAAACGTGAAATGCTTAACAAAGTTGAACTCGCGCTTCTCAACAGTCAGATTTAGCTCACAGCTCTTTGTCAGCAGTGAGTTTCAGCCCAACTCCAATTCTCTCTCCTATTATTAGAAACCCTAATTTCATAATTATATATCAAGCAATTATATTAAACAAATTCTCATATTGTTGTTTTTTTGGTGATTTCTAGGGCTTTCATTTTACACTACAGATGAAAAACTACATGGCATGTTTTCACCATTTGGTGAAATTAAATAAGGTAATATTCTACAAATTTTTACTGGGCAGTTTTAATTTGGGCATATTTTTTTGTGGGGATGTGTCAAAATTTGATCTTTTATGAACAATTTGAAATTTTGAATGGGGAGTTTATGTTGTTCTACTGCAAATTTGAAAAGGGTATTGTTGGAATGATAAAGTTAGAGGATTGAATGTTTATTGGTGGGGGTGATTTTGGCAGCAAAGTTAGCAATGGACAATCAAACAGGAAGGCCAAAGGGTTTTGGTTTTGTGACATTTAAGAATGAAGCTGATGCTCAGGATGCTGTTAAGGCTTTGGATGGAAGGGTAATCTTCTCTTCGTCCTGCGAAATTCGATTTTTTTTTTTCTTTCTCCCCGTGGTACTGATAACTGCTGTGTTCAATGATAGGGATTTTCATCATGTGCTTGAATTTGTTAGAAATGTGTAATCAGTGTTCATCTTTTCGGAACTTGGCACTCTTGAGATTACATTTCTGGGACATTGTGCTCTTTTCGATTGTAACAAATGTTATCTTGTTTGCTATTTAGCATGTTTTTAACGGATTTGGATTGTTGGAGATTTACAGGGTGTGAATTAAGATGTCTTTCAACTTGTTATGCGAATTTGTAGGAAATGCTTTTAAAACAATACGAGTATACAACAAGCCATTAAGGGTTCTTTGGCTTCTTTAACCTTTTATCTGCCCATCTTACAATTTCTTGTGTGCCTGATCTTTCTAGAATAGTAGCTCAATGTAAGGTTTGAACTTTAATGTACGCAGCTTACCCCAAACACAGGCCGATTTTTATTATCTTCATTCTTTTTTTTTAAGGTCACACAAGCCGATAAGTTTAGGAAATGGATTGTACGTTGCATAAAGGATCCTCAAGTTGTTTTCTAATTCTCCTAAGTTTTTTGCTCTTCCAAAACGGATGATATAAGCTAGGTCAGACGAGGGATCCCTTTCTTTGTGGTGCAAGTGGGGGGAGGATTGAGCATTGAGAATTGAGATATCATTTTTATCTTTCAAACCAGTGACACAGAAGTAGTTCGTATTTCCATATTCGATTGCTGATAATGACGCCTAGTTAATTTCAAAGAGTTAATTAGCGGCTCTCCTCCTTTATGGTGCGCAGATCACATTATACTGGAGCAATATTCTTTTACATTGTCTGTTGTACCGCAGAGTTCGTAAACCCTTCACTGATCACATCATTTGACTCGTATTGTTGCTACCACTGCTGAGTTCACTCATATGTTGGCCAAGAATCACAGCTTCCCTTGTTTTGTACACTGAAATAATTCTGTCTTTTGGCTTGTATTGTCAATGCAGATTGTCCAAGGACGATTGATTTTTGTGGAATTTGCAAATAAATCAAAGACTGGTGGTAGACATGCCACCTCTGATAGCTGAAGCACTGACAAAGAATGTGACACCTTTCACGAGAAGATGATTTATGCTTGGCATCATTTGATATCAATCACTTACAATGTTGTGATTTGCGAAGTTGAGTCTCAAGATTTTTCAGATTTAAGTAGGGTGTTCATTTCAGACTGCGAGTCTTGGGCATTTTAAAATTCTTGAGCAGAGCCAAGTACCCAGCGCCCTTAACTGGTTTTCATGCCGTTGGCACTTCAGGACTTGCGTTAACTTTATAGTTAGTTGGGCACCTAAAAGGAAACTGAAATTGTGTTTGAACAGCAAAGAATCACCATATGTATTCTTCGTCTTCATCTTTTTTTTTTTTTTAATGAGAACTCACCTGTACTTGTTTATTTGTTCTCTTCTGAAATGAAAACACAGATGTTTACTTGACATCCCCTTAAGTATCATCTTTGCCACTGTGTTCCCTCTTCCTGGCTAATGCTGTTGCTACTCTTCATTAAGGTTGGAATATGTATCGTGCTATGTATGTCATCACAGGAGACCAAATTTCTTACAGATCTACGAAATTCTAATCATCGTTGGGTAACTGGAACATTTATCAAATTATCACAAATTCACCAGTCCACAGCTCGGGGAGACTTGAGTTGAAATCTGTAGCAACTTCAGACTGAGCATCAGCATTCAGACAGGGAACTCAGATTCCTAACAGGGTTACCATTGGTAAGTGACAATTTTAGGTTAAAACCCCTGGTTTCATAATCAGTAAAAAAAAAAATCACTAATGATCTAAATGAATATGCATTTGCTGCCTCTGAAAGTCTGAAGTCCGAAATGATCTGCACCTGATGATGCTCATTCTTTGTGTTTAGAGTCTGAAATGCCCTGTCTGGTAACTTAGATAGTACACAGTTTTTGAAGCACATGTGGAAACATAGAATTAGAACACAAATAAATGAGACACGTGGATTGAAAAAGTGTCAAATTTTGATTGATGATTCTTGGGAGATATAATACATTTACTCAAGAAATAATCAGTAAAAATCAGAGCTAGCCTACACAACTTAATTCCTAACAGTTTCTGCTACACAAACAATAACATATGCAATAAACAATTAGGAGAGAAGTATTAAGTTTTAAACTTAAACTAGGCAGCTGTTTCCTGGTTACTGTACTGATCAACCTTTGGAGAAAAGCTCAAGACAGAAAACAACAGCCTGTTATGGCGCTTATCCCAGCACAGTCCGATTTCATCTTTGGGGTTAAGCTTTCTTCTCTCGAGAAAACTTCTGTTCCAGTTATCATTCAGTAGGTAGCACTTTGAGGATGACCACTTCTTCAGTGTGAGCTTCACTTGAAGTCCTTTATCGCAGTCCAACACATCAATCCGGAGGCCATTAGGTGTGCTTACCTCAAGCTGCCTTGCATCATCCAGATGACAAAGAATTTGCTCTTCCAATGCTTTCCTCGTGATCAGAAGCCTGGTCTGCTGTGGACTACAGTCACTTGCTGTCGCAATATCTTCTGATGGCAGTGCAGGATGTGATTCAGGATAATACATACTCAGAGGGACCACATCCAAGGGAACCTGAGAAGCTCTTTCCGAACAAGAACCGCCTTCAAAGGAAGAAAACACCTCATCATCTAAACCCACATGAGTACTACTGTCAACATCTTTGTCAGAGTTGCCAGAATCAGAAACAGTACTCTGACTCGGAGCAGGGGCAGAATCGGAAGATGTAAATGAGCAACTTGGTGACACAGTATTCTGTTTCTCTCCTGGGGTTTTGAGTTGAGAATCAGATTCAACAACCTTTCTTCGTTTGATCACCGGAACATCAACATCGGCCTCATCAATTTCTGCGTCTCTTTGGACATCATTCTCGACTTCTTTGGCAAAGAAATCAAAGAAAGGCGCTCCATTGACTGGAACACTAAAGAACTCAACCTTAACACCAACACCAAGATCAAGATTTGAAGCCCTAACCCTCTTCCTCTTCTTCTCCCGCTTCTTGAAATTTGGGATTTCTGCAGACCCACATGAGGATTTGGCGGGAAAATCACCAATCTTTTCTGGGTGAATAACATCAGAACAATTGGAGCAACTTACAGCTTCTTTACCCTTCATCACAGCCTCCATCTTTTCCTGATTTTTCAAATTAGGGAATTGTTCACAACAATATGAATTTACCACGGTGAAATCATGAAGATTTTCTGGGTTCATAACCCTAATTGAACCATCAGATGAACTCCCAACTGTGTTAATGATCAATAATTGATCCAAAAGCTTTCTGGGTTTTTCAATTGAATGTAAATAAAATCAGGGATTTTGAGGAAAATTGAACGTATGATTGATTGAATGTTTGTTGTTGAAATTTGGGGAAAATCAAAGCAAAACAAAAATTAGGGCAACAGAGAAAGTAGTGAATGATTTGAGAGTGAATGAAAGTTGGTATTTATAGAAGATGATGATTCCTTGGATGTCAAGGATTAGAGTAACGGCTATCAAATTGTAATTTGGAAAATTGTTGGTCTGATATTTGAAAGTTCTTCAGTTTTACGCGGCAAGTTAACGGTAAACTACTTGCTGCTTGAATTTGGCGCAATTTCATGTCCAGCTGGAGATCTTCAATTTTCTTTCCATAAACTTTCTTCCCTTAAACATAAATAAATCGATAAATAAATTATTTCACCTTTTTGTATTTACTAATTAATGAACTTTCTAGTTTCTTTGTTTTATGTTTGGTAACATCCAATTTTTTGAAATGGCTTAAGATTATAGGTCCGACTCATATCCATTGTTTACCTTTTCTTTGTAAATTGATCCATTTGCAACTCTTTGCATGCAAAGCCTATATCACGTATCTCGGTTCATTGTGATACATATACTCCATATTTGCTACATTTGAAAGAAGAAAAGGAAAACAAATGACTTTGATCTGGTAGGTTTGTATTCAGTATGTCATGAGGGAGTTCTCGCCGGAAAAAAAATTCAGGTTTAGATGACTTGGCTAGTGAATTACACAGCAAATGCAGTGCTAGAATAGCACTACCAGTAATTACTCAAGTGAATACTAGTAAAAATTTCTACTTATGCGAGACAATCCTACTTATAACTCGCTTCCAAAAAACAAAAAAAAAAACTAATTGCATTTGTGCATCCAATATTTAATCGGTCAGGAAATACCAACAAAAAGAAGGATTTAAGACTGAACTACAGTCGGTCTAAAGTCAGGAAGAGAAAATAGGATGCTTGACCTTTGCCGTTCATCAACTAATGCTGTGCTCGGATAATCACTGAAAATCCCGACTATTGCAGCGGCATTATGCTGAAAATCAAATCGTTTGTTCTTGCAGCCCACTGCAGTCTAATGATTATATACCAAAAATACGAGGTCGATATTGCAACCGACCAAAGAATGACGAAGTTGGGGGCTAGACCACTGTATAATTGGAGAACAGATTAATCAACCCTTCTAAAGTCTCGGGATAAAATTTCCGGGCAAATAGAAAACATGGCCGCCTCAGACCATTCCACATGCATGGCTTTACCATCTCTGTGTTCTGTGGCAGCAAATCTCAAGCATGTCAAACGAAAGGTAAAGCATCTCAAAACTTCTCTATAGAGGTAACTGATATAAAGAAGACTGCTTACCATACTGTCACTGGTGACATGGGTAGTCTCGTCCAGAGTCTGCAGCATTAAATCAATTAATCAGCACACAATCTCGACAATAAAGTAAACTGTCAATACGGTAGTTTAGAGAACATACACTCATATTTCTGAGAAGCTCAAAAGTGATATCTTCAGCTCTGAAGGACTTGGGATGCCACTTTCTCTCGGACCAGTCTACATACGTCACTGACCAATTCGCTATTCCCCCAGGATCAATCATCTAACATATTCAGAGAGAAAATAATAAGAATGGCGTTGACATGTAAATGAATACAGATCAGAGGAGCTAATTTACTAACGTGGAAGAAAGTTGGCAAATAGTGCTCATCAGCATAGCAGTTTTTCCCGTGCTCCATTCCTGGCTGTGAAAGACAAGAAAACCACATCATGACAGACATCTTAAGAAATACCACATGTTTATAAGTTCAAAATAATCTAGTCACAATGAAGAAAAAATAATTTTCTATTGACTTGGCTGAACTGCCTCAAGTTGTTGCTCAGAACGATTGAAGAACTATGTATACTCCTACACTGCCACAGGTGTGATCCATACAGGTAATTGGCGCAATGAATGTCCTGAATCATTGTTCGGTGAAAAGGTACAAATACAATGCATACTCTAAGAGCACGAGAGAAGAACATTACGGGCAGTCCATATGTATACAACTTCTTTACAAATACGGAGTATTAAGATTACTCCTAGTTCAAGCACATGATATACTAGGACATCAACTGTTTGGAGGGCAATTTTGAGATAGTGTTAGCAGAGCAGTGAGTAATAAAGCTCTACTATACTGTACAAGTGATCTTTGTAATTAGTTACTGCCAATGGGATCTTACCGAATGTGAAATAAGAAGAGATCAAAGGACGAGATGTGAGCAACAAATTCCATATGTGACTTAATATCATGATTCACAACACAATCGGCTCTTCAGACCTCAATTCCAGGGCCAAGGATAGGACATCTTTTTACAAGGTGTTAGATACATTTTTTGTGCCAAGTCAGATACCAAGACGTGTAAAAATGTGAGAAGTATTTCAACACTCTCAAACCCTCAAAAAACAAGATCTAAATATATTAAAAGACAAGAGAATGGCCGTGCACATGACAGCAGATGAAAAAGGAAAATCTAATTTGAATTACTAAAACAATCATCCACGACAACTATTGCAAAAAGCAGTGCGCATATTTAAACTCAGATCAATGGAGAAACAAAAGAAAAGAGAGCAGAATTACCCTGCAGTATAGCTTGAACTTCGTATAGTATAGGCTGTCGGCCATCACTATCAAAGCATGCTGGCGTTTCATGGTGAACCACTGGCAACAATAGAAAATACTATTTTCAAATTATCCGATTGCGGGGAGCAACGTACTTGAAATTAACAATCACAGTCCAAGAAAGATGAAGACGCCCATTGCATTGCAGATCTTTGGCCATACATGACATCATATCATCAGGTAAAGATGTCAAAAGGAACCATCGAGCAAGGTGGGTACAGACACCTAAATGATATTTTTCCTTTGAGAAGGGAAACATGGAAGTTTATTACTGCTGCTACTGTTGATTGACTTTCCGGGTTAATGTATCATTCAATATATACAATCGTGCCAAACTGATTAATTCCAATCTCATCAAATGATTTTGACCTTCGAGTATGTTGATTCAAAAGCATAGTCCAACTAGGCATTGTATTATGAAATTTCTCCTCTAAAGATCATACCAAAGCACTTGGCAAATTTCCAACGATCTGGTCACAAAGCTGGCATACAAATTATCCAGCGATGGGCAGAGGAAAGTAACCCTGTGGAGAAAACCCAACAACTTGGTCCTGACTCGTATGGCACCTATTCTTATCATGCAAAGACTAATTATGAATAATAAAAGTCAATCGATATGTTATACCTGTGAACCCTTCCTGAAATCAGTCTTTTCTACCTCAGGCAACATATGGTCAGAATATCTTCCATTACCATGCGGCCCAGGATCAATAAAACTGAAAGTGAGTGATTATAGTGAGAGGAGTTAGGGTATGGCAAAAGAAGCATTTATAAATGCATAACAGTTCATCCAGTAACTCGTAACAAAAAGCAAAAGTGAAATACGAGGACATACAGTTTTGCTGAAGCAGATTATAATTCACAAGGATATAAAATATAAACCATGTCAGTAGAAGGCCAGTCAACTGAAATTATATGTCCCTTTTGGGTAATTTTGATAACAAAAAAAACGAAAAAAAGAACAAGAACGACGACAAGAACAAGAACAACTGATATCTTGTACTGAATAAAGAAAAAAAAAGAACCAAAAACCTAGTTAGACTTCGAACAAAATTCTTGTACTTGAATAAAGAGAACTTGCTGTGCTTTCCAGTGGACAAGCTCCTCCTTTACGCAATGATTGTGTTCTTGGCAAGGATATCTTAAATAAAGTGATCTTTGTTTTGGTAGCAGATAGGTGTAACTGCAACCTCCGAGCTCTAATGCTTGTTTCTCTAAGCTATTCCTTTTTCTACCCCTCTTCTAAATTCTTTTCTAAACAGTAGCTCTAGTTTCCATATATCCAAACAAACTTTAATTCTCAACCCCTTCACTTGGCTACTATCTCCAAAAACAGTCAAAGTAGCTTTCAAAAATATGAATATGAGCTTTCGGACATGACAGGGTTAAAACAAATTAACAAGTACGAATCAGGAAAACTGTAAAAAGATCAAACACCATACTGAATGCCACATAATTATTAGTGAAAGAAAAGCTTCTCACCAGTCAATAAAGCTGACATTTGTGAACATGAGATAGTTGTAAACATAGTCAAAATTATGAAGAGGTACACAACTGCAAAGAAATAAAGCAAGCACAAATATGTTATCATGAGCTCGTGAACATGACCTTCAAAGAAGATGTAAAGTACATGACGGAAATATTGAAAGCAACGTCAAAGGCATACACCTGTCTGACAGTAAGACAAAGTGCTGATTATCAGGATCTCTGAGAGCGTGAGCAAGGAGTCTTCTTTCTGCATCAACCATGGAAATTTTGCCCCAAACCACCTGGTAAAAGACAAAATCATAAATTCGTCATTAAAATTCCTTGCGAAATGTCATCTAAGATCATTAGATCACAATTTGGATCGATCTTTTCTCAAGATGAAACATCTTTGGCTAGATAAACAAAAACAGGTCTGGGCAACAATGCATAGGTTTCAAGAGATCATGTGAGACAACCACAATGCAATAGAAGAGCCTTTTTTCTCAGTACACAAACGAAAAACAAAAAAAAACCACTGAAAATTGACCCCAAATACACGGAAGATACTGAGAACAGATATCTAGATTGTAATTGCAAAGGTAAATGAAATGACAGCATGGGTTCCCAAGTACTCATCAAAACAATTGAGCTAGAGCACTATAGACGAAAGACTATTAAGAGAATGTCACTTTAGTTAGAAAACAAGGTAAATATCACATGGCTTTCACCTTGTTAAACTTTTGTTTTAAAGCTTCTTGTACAAAGATCGCTCACAGACAGCAGGACGAGATGCATATTAAAAGAGGTTTGACATTTGAGCAGACTCAATTTTTACCTTGTCGCTCCGTATGTCACGTCCAATAAAATGACGACTTATGTGCGCTGGTCTTTCCCTCGACGCATGAATGAAAACAGAGAATCTACCTTCATGACCCTGCGGGTAGAAAAAGTTCATATGTTATGACACTGTTGAGAGTAAGAAGTCAAAATTAACAGGCATAACAAATGCATTATCAGCTTAGCGGTCTTAAATCACAGTAGTCTAACTCCAAAGGAAAGGAAGCTCCAAAAAAAAAAAGGCAGACTGGCCATTTGTTGCCTAAAAGGAACACCTCAAAGTTCAATTTGAGTAGTTTCCAACTTGGCACCAAACAAATGTCTTGGCAATTGGCTTAGATACTGTTCTATTTATCAATTTTCTTCCAGCTGACTCCATAAAACACACTTTATACAGATTCTGACATCGCCAACTTGAAGAAAAGAAAATGCATACTCAATTAGGCCATCACACCAAGCCAGAAAGCAGTTGAAAACAGCGTTCAGACGATATAAAAATCAAGCATGAAAGAGAGATGCATAGATGGATTCTTGTGTAAGTATTCCGAAGCAAGGGGTCTTATCCAATTTCAGGCTTTCTGCTCACCCTCATCTAATTTTCATAGTACTCACGTCTTTAACCTTTTTCCCTTTTGAGTAAATTCAGGTGGGGATAGATCCAATGGGAACTTTTAGTATGACAAATGATCAAGACTAGGATTTAACTTACGTCATTACTTCATTATGTATTAGAAATTATAACTTTGGTAATAAATTTTTATAAACACGCAAAAGCTAGATTTTGTGATTGTTATTGCCCAAAAGGTAAATAACTATAGCTTGCTAAACATATTCCATGATGTACTTACGTTCCACCCTTACAAACTTTTCCAAATATACATTCAAAAGAGAAAAGACACAATAAGGCATAATACGTTGCAACTTCATCCCACGTGCACTCTTATAACAAAAAGTCAGAAATATAAAATTAGTCAAGAGGCAGTGTTTAGACTAACATGAATGTCTCCTAACCCCCCTCCCCCCTGCCTCCATACACATTGTAGCATAGTAATCAGTAGACAAACTGACAAAGAACAAGGATGGAGCATTCAGCATTGTCCATCCTAGAAGACGAATTGGTCTGTACATATACGATCATGGCTACCAATCTCTTAAAGAAACGCCCAGGTTATGGAATTGCAAGAAAGTGGCTGCAACAAAAATTACAACCACATACACCACAGTTGGACTAAGAATCATAAAATCTCGCTCAAGAAAACAGTCATCTAAGAGACTAAATACCCAAATATAGCCCCCTTTTGTCATTTTGTATTTCTGTCACTGCATCATTGAGAGGGATTTAGGGAAGATAATATCTATAAGAGCCCAAATCCTTACGTCTTCAAATGGAAGGCTATCAAAGTATTAAATAAGTGATTAAGATAGAGAGATATACATTAGAAATGAGACATGCAGTTCTCAGCTTTTAGGTTCAACCATACTGTATTAGACAATGATAATCCAATAGCAGCTTGGAAGACGAGAGACCATAGTGAAACTAAGAAGAAAAACTTCATCCCAAGAGACTTACACTCTACTCCGCGAATTCATGTAGTTCTATTCTAGCGACATCACCACCACCAAATAGCCAGGATACAAAGGGGTAAAGTGCATCACATGATTTCAACTTCCTCAACAGAGAATTCTAGCTGTATCCCTAAACTTCAACATTCTATTGTGATCTGAGAACACACATCTCCACCTCCACCCACCCCCCAACCAACGACAAGACTTCCGTATACTTGGCATCAATGTGCAAAATCCACCTCTCATATCTATTTTTCCGTTGCTTCTCAAAACACATGGTCACGAGACAGGATTCATACATTCATTGTTTGCCATCTGTGGACTTTAGATATATAACTAAAAGAAAGACAGCTGTAACCAGAAACAGATAAGTTTTCAAAAGAGGGTCCAACTAAGTCATTCGAAAGAAAACAGAAACGGGAAACAAGGGACAAAGCTGGTAAAAGAGGCTAAAGAAAGAGCATACAAGTTTCAAGATTTTTATTCTGTGCTATGAGAATAGAGAAATAAGAAATGTAAACAAAAAGCGAAGTTACCTGAAAGAACTTATCCCAAAGTAACTCGAAAGGTAAGGTTCCCGGAGTAAGAAACAAGAATGCA
>JBBYHQ010000017.1:3162109-3175235 GCA_038382645.1 Spergularia azorica
TTCTGGCAGTATCTCCCCTAGCCTGTTGCATAAAAGCTTGGAAATACACTTATATAATGTATTACAACAGGCTATAGGCCTAAATTCCATGACAGATGAGGGTTGAGCCACTTTAGGTATGAGAGTAAGGATAGTATTGTTAAGCTGTTTCAAAAGTTTACCATGCTAAAAAAAAATCCAAAACTGCCTCACAAACTTCCTCCCCTACAATATCCCAAGAGTCCTTGTAGAATTGGCTGGTGTAGCCATCTGGGCCTGGGCTCTTGTTGCCTGCAATTTCATTCATAGTCGACTTAATTTCCTCCTTTGTAACTGGCCTAGTCATTCTAATGCTCATATCTTCAGAAACTACTTTCCCTTTCCTAACTGTTGGCACATGCACATTAGAACTTTCAGTTTCCTGACCCAGCAGATTAGTATAGAAATCCAAAAAGGCTTTTTGGATGCCTGCATCATCACTTTGGACTCTCCCTTCAGCATCTGGAATTTGAAACACTGCATTTTTGACTCTCCTAGCTTAGATGGCACAATGAAAGTAAGAAGTATTCTCATCTCCTTCCTTTAACCATGAAGCTTTGCACTTTTGTCCTAGGAAACTCTCCTTGGCTCTGTACAGGAATCTGTATTTTTCAGAGCATTGACGCTCCTCATCTTTGATTTGATCATTCTCAGGGTCAATTTGCAGTTTCTGCTGGATATTCACCAGGTCTTGATAAATCCTAGCCTCCTCCATTTCAATATTTGACAACTGGCTCTTGTTCAGACCTTTCAACTCTTTTTTGAGTAGTTTTTGTTTCTGAACTACTTTAAACATAGGTGACCCATCCACCTTTAGATCCCATCCCTTCCGTACTGTCTGTTTAAAATCTTTGCAATGACTCCACATATATTAAAGTACTTGAAGCTCTTTTTTCCACCCCTTATTTCTCTTTGCAGACTAATAATGCATGGGCTATGGTCATAAAGGCCCTCAGGGTGAAAATAAGCATTACTATCAGGAAAATTCAGCATCCAATCATCATTAACCATGGCTCTGTCTATTTTGCTGAATATTCTTTTCTCATTTTCTTGCTTGTTGTTCCAAGTATAGAAGCTGCCACCACTTTTTACATCATTAAGACCACACCTCTGCACACAATCCTGAAAGTCTTTTATTTCTGCATTGGTTACTAGAGTTCCTATCCTTTCATCAATATGTAAAACATTATTGAAATCTCCACAGATTGTCCATGCTCCTTTCATATTTGATTTGATGATGCTCAAGTTATTCCACAACTCCTTTCTATCCTTAGCCTCATTCAACCCATAAACAAAAGTAATATCAAATTCCCTCTTAGTTTCAAGTTGAACTGCCTTACCATGTATCAGCTGGCTAGTAACCACTTCAACCTGAAAATTATACTTGCTAGGTTCCCACATCACCCAAATCCTACCTCCTTTATGCTTACTTATATTAGTAGTAATACACCATCCCTCACAAAAACTAGGGTGAATCCTATTACTAGTCTTCACCTTAGTTTCTAGAAGCCCAAATAGTCCTGCACTTTGTCTACTCATGAATCTCTTAACCTCCATCTGTTTGCTAGGACTATTTAGGCCTCTGATATTCCAAACTCCTAAGCTAGCCATGGTCAACTAGACCATGACTCTCATTACCATTCTCATTTACCCTTATTTCTCCTCTAACCACATTTGCAAAGGTCTGTTTCTCACCCTGGTTAATCAAAGGAGTCAAAATCAACTGTTTTTGGGCATTGACAATGCCACCATTAGCAGTAGATTCAGGTCTAGGAATAGAGACAGGGTTTGCAGGAGTAGTGAAAGCAGCCTGATTTGGAACTGGTCTCCATACCTGCCTTACAGGTTGTGCTCTCTTTTCCACAAGCCTAGCTCTTCCTTCCTTCCTCATTCCTGGCTTCCTTCTACACTGCTCTCCACTATGTCCAATCCTTTTGCAGACACTACAAAGAGATGGCTTCCACTCATATTCCACTGTTTGCTGCACTATATTTCCATTTTCATCCCCAAACTTAAGCAAGCTAGGAAATTCCTGATTAACTTCTACCTCAATCAAAACCCTAGCAAGCCCAAGTCTACTCTTATCTTGTGTAGCCTTGTCACAGTTAATATACTTCCCAATTAGCCCAGCAATCTTCCTTATACAATTTTCAGTCCAAAATTTGAGCTCAAGACCCAGAAATTTGACCCAAATTGGCAGTCTTGACTGAAGTATTCCTTAAGTCTAAGTGTTCAGTCCATTCTTTAATGATTAAAGGTTTGTTATCAAACAAGAAATGCCCAGATTTCATGACCTTACCCCTATCTTCTACCGTTCCAAATCTAACCACAAAAACCCCATTAGGTAGAAATGACACTTTATCTAATCCTTTCTTTCCCCAGATTCTTTGAAAAAATCCTTGCATAGTATCAGGGGGGGATTAGCACCAAGAACAAAGCACACAATCGCAGTATTCCAGTATTGTTTGCCCTCTCATACATCATCCTTAGTCAAAGACATAATCTTATCCCCATTATCAGGGCTACAATGTACAGAAGATGAAGAAGGAAGGGGTATTACCTCGTCTTACAACAATCTGCCATTCACTCTCATGTTCCTCTGCAATTGATTCCAGATTTGCATCCGCAGGTTCATACTCAGGGTCCTCTTCATCCTCATCTGAGAGATTCAAGGGTGGGATCCCCTGAATATCCGCCATGCTTCTATGTCGCACCGCATCGGAAGATGAAGGCCCAATTTTCTCACTTAATATTTGCTTCAACTTATTGATTTGCTTTGATTTCTTCCTATTTGATCTCTTGCTGGACTTTGATTGTGATTTCCCCCAATTTTTTGATCTCGCCATGGCTGAAATCTCTTCTCCAAACAAATCGCCTCAAAATCGCCTCAAGACCTAATTTTTTGATGTCCGTACAGTTTCATTTTTTTTTTTTTTTTTGTTTTTTTTTTTTATCTTTGGCTTAATTCATGATTGTCGTATTTGCTTGGTGTTCCTGATGACAAGAAGTAGTCATTGGTAAATGTGGGTTTATAGCATGCGGTGTGATCATTTTGAACTTCGCAATTCACGTAGTATGTTATAGTTATTCTAGAATTTGTGATTTGTTTTTATATGCAAAATTATAATATTATTATTATTATGACTATTACGTGGACATACATCATTATTATGGTACATACATTGTTCATATGATCTAGTTCTCGTATTGCATGCTACCTGCTATATGAAATATGTGGTCAATTATCACTTTATATTTATCTTGGATCAATTAGTAGAGCCGGTCTTCGGACGGGTGATTTGGGTGCCTAACACCTTCCCAAATCGTAACTTGCAAAAGACCCATTGTAGGTTCGTAGGATTCTATAAAAAAAACTCTGCTGGCGACTCCAATAAAAATAGAGAGACACTATAATTGATCCATCCCCGGTTACGGTATCTCACAGGTACATATATGGAAGCTTTTTTTAGCTGCATTGAAAGAATGGAATGTCCAACGTTTGCATGTTATTTTTTATTTACGTATTCGTTGTTAGATTACGATCGATAAAGGTTGTTTGTTTCAAAAAAATTCACTTTCAGTTAGTTCAATAATAAATGCATTGTTTTATACATCCGCCTGTGCTGTTTCGAGACAAATGAATTTTTGTACAAAAGTCCGACACTTTTTAACACCATCGTCTTCAATTCCCTACCTTCAATTTGTCCTCCAAACTCAAGCATGAACTTAATCTTAGTAGTCAAATGCATAACCTGAGAGTCTTTGTCATGGTTGAAAATTAATGACCATTACAAAACTTAATATTTTGTACAAAAAGATAGACATGTTTATACAGCATTTTAACAATATTTAAATTTATGACCTAAAAAAATTTACCTGCCAAAAGATAAATATGTTTACGCATTCTTAATAAATAGAATTTAAAAGATAATTATGTCTACTCAAATTTATGGCCAGATTTTTTTTTATTTTGTTCAAAAAGATAGATATATTTAGAAAGTATTTTAACAATACTATAATTATTAACCTAAAGCAATATATGCTTGTGCCAAAAGATAAACATGCATATTTACGCTGGTTTTCAATAATACATAGAGGTCTACTCTTGGACCAGTTCTTATTCATTTACATTCACAAGTACTCTACAATATGATGATTTGAAAATTTCGCTTCTACTAGGACGCTTACGTATCATTTAACGAATTAAACACTACTAATTCCATTGGTAGAAGACATCAATATAAATACAAATTAACAGCATATTAGTTATAAATACGAGACAAATGCTTCTCTTCCCCCCCATCTTCTGCTTGCTATTACGATTTCCTTCTTACGATGGCCGGCGAAAAGTCAATAAATTTTTGTTTACCATTATACCGATCATATGAGATTAATATTTTGTTATATCTATTTCAGGTTTTCTCTTATCCGTGCACTCAACTCCAAAACAATTGAATGGATTCCGAATGTATTTGACGTAAGCAAGAGTAGAAGTTTAATAAGTGTAAAGATGGTACTTATCGATGAAAAGGTAAATAAATTAAAAACGATAATATAAACTATTGCTTTGGACTTTAAGAAAAACACATGTTTATGTAATAAAATAAATTATATTATACAGACTATGTGATACTATTGTCGAAGGCGAAATCTACACAATTCAGAACTTCAAGGTGTGGGAGAACAAGAACGTATTTTTGTGTAGTAAGTGAAATAATATTATGATAGCTTCCTTAAACAACACTATCGTCCGATCAGTCAGAGGAGATGACAACGACATTCCTAAAAATTGTTTTGACATATTTTATTTTCACAATCTTGACCAACGCATCAATAATTTCAGTTTAAGCGGTAAGTATCTTTATCTAAACTAATAAATTTAATACACATAAAAATGAACAAAATTATATTTGCATTCGAACTTGCTAGATATAATTGAAATGGTAGCACTAGAAGGTCGAGTTTGTAACACCCCGACTCATCGCCTGAGTCGGAAGTAGTCACCTATGGCAGCTCGCCAGGCTGTGGGCTGACCTCACAGACCAACAGGGGTCCTTTCGGCGCATTTTGAAACTTCCCAGAAAGTCACCCATCCTGAAATTGCTCCCAGTCAAACACGCTTAACTGTGGAGTTCTTATCAGATGAGCTTTCTATAAGGAAAGTCGACTTTGTTGGTATGAGTAGCACTATCAATCCTTTTAAGCATCTCATATGAGCTCTTAATCTCTTAGGAACTTTATCTGAAATCTGGGGTATTACACTCACCCCGTCTTAAGATCGCAACGTCCTCGTTGCGCCTAACAGTCAACCATAGTCTAACTCCAGAATCTTACCCCAGCTAGGCTGCTGACCTGGGCTCTCCTGACCACAGGATCAACACGCGGTCGCAGGGTTGCTCTGATAACATTTGTAACACTCCGACTCATCTCCTGAGTCCGAAGTAGTCACCTATGGCAGCTCCCCAGGCTGTGGGCTGACCTCACAAACCAACACGGGTCCTTTCGGCGCATTTTGACCTCACTCATGCGCACCTTGGGAAACTTCCCAGGAGGTCACCCATCCTGAAATTGCTCCCAGTCAAGCACGCTTAACTGTGGAGTTCATATCAGATGAGCTTTTTAAAAGGAAAGTCAACTTTGTTGGTATGAGTAGCACTATCAATCATTTTAAGCATCTCATATGAGCCATTAATCTCTTAGAAACTTCCTCTCAAATCTGGTATATTACAGAGTCAGGGATGGCTCTTTCTCATATATCGACATATAAGAGAAATGATAATTTTATCCTTTTTTCTAATGTTATCTTTGGGGGAATTGCGTAACGCAATAAACCAAACAAAGAAATGTAATTGGTGATCTGAATGTCCCTTTCGTGGTTTCGGTTACTTCTACCTATGTGCAAATTCCCAGTGGTAAGTAATATTTAGATTTTTTAACATTTTTCATTATAAAATAAATATTATTATATAACACGTTTGAATTATTATATTGGTATCACTGGTGTTTCAACATCTGCTCCAATTATGGTCTACATAAATATAGATATTGAGGAAATGCTTGAACATAAGACTACATGGAGGTGTTCCTAAAACGCTCAATTATTTTACTAGATATAAATTATTAAACCTAACAATATACATTTTAAATATTATAGTGAGACACAAGTCGGAAATGCAATTGTAAAAATCATGTCCAGTAATCAGGAGATCAATCGAGCTGAGATTTTGTCCAACATAATCAATATTAACACTATTTTAGATCGTGTTAATAATCTACCTACGGAGAAGGTATTCTTTACAGAAATACAAGATTCTTAATCTATTTATATAAAGCATTAAAAATAAATAATTAATCATTGTTTTCCAAACACCACTTTCACAACTTGGCATACTATTGTGTTGCAAAAATTGAGGAGTCGTGAGCGAAAACAGTTGTTTCAAAGCTTGCCCGACATGTTAAAACAACCCTTCAACCAAGGAGGACACATTATTGGTGTAATCCATGTGAAAGTTTATACTAGCACCGGTTGCAAGGTATTTTCTATGACTTACAATAAAAAATGTTATTCATATATTACATTCAATTTAATCTCTTTATAAAAGTTGAAACCATTTGAAACACAACCACGTACTACCATACTTTAGAATAATCCCAAGTGAACAATTCTTATGCAAATTCACATGCTTTTCATATTATCCAAAAAAACAGGTATCGCTTACAACTCTTCGTAAGTGATGGCGTGGGCACAACAACTTTTATTGTGTATGATGAAGAAGTTAAGAGGTTAATTGACCTTGATTAGAAACTGTTTGACATAACCAGATGACTCCAGAGGTAATTACTCCCTAAAATTATGATAGCACACTCTAAATCATGCAGATCATCAAGATACCTAATACTGATCTAAAACCAATTTATAACAGGAACATGAAATGCCCAAAGCAGTTAAAGGAATCATACCAAGAGAATTTCTTTTCAAGATTAAGATTTCCTCTTATAATCGAATTACAAAAAAGGAGAATTTCACAGTCATGAAAATTATGGAGAAATTCATCATAGAGGTGATTATTAAGTTTATTTAACAATCAATTCCACTTCATAAATTATAATTACACGTTCTCTTAACTTAATCATGTTGTGAATGTTTTGTTTCGATATGATAAAGACTTTTCAACTGCTACACTACCTTCAACATCAGAAAACACTGCTAACATCGACTAGACCCTTTTCGATGATAAGGAAAATACACCACATCAAAAAACCATTGACGATGAGGAGACTAAAATCTCTAAAAAGCTCAAGGTATCAAACTCTTGATCAAATAAATATTTTTTACCGAACAAAATTATAATACGGAGTAATAATATTAAATTATTTATTAATTTTTTGGTCTACATATAGACTGATGGTTGAATCAGTTGGAGCGAATACGCCGCAGTCACAAAATTAGCCTATTTAAGACTTTCATTGTAATAGTTAATTAAATAAAAACATGGTATTTTAGGAATATTCCATTGTTAGCAAAATAACACTCCGATGTTTGTTTTACTTTCAAAAAGTGACGCCCGACTTGAGACACTCAAGATTTCATGTTATTGTTTATTAAAATTAAGATTACTCAAGATTTCATGTTATTGTTTATTAAAATTAAGATAACTCAAGATTTCATGAGTTTGGACATCATATTATAAAATTTCTACTCTATACCGACTATACGAATTTCAATTATATTTTATTATCTTAATTCTTGACATCATGTCAATCTACTAGACATATGTTAAAAAATCCTTACCAATTGCAATCAGCTTAATATGTTTGACACTAATATGTTTTAATTAGCCTGTTGATTGTTTGAAAGGTGAAACACTTTTTAGTACCATTGTCTTCACTAATCAATTGGAACTGCCAATTTGTCCCCCAAACTTAAGTATCAACTTAATCACAATAGTCAAAAGCATGACATGTAGTCACGGTCCTACTAAAATCTCTTAACATGTGGCCATCAAATTAAGAGCTGATACTTTCTTAGATGATGTTAATGCTGCAACATAGTCACTCTGATAGTCCACATGTTTTTGGTAATCATATATGGTGTACACGTATGTAGTATAATCCTTACTCCTATTGATTGGGATTCCCCTCCAGTAAAGGTAATATAGTGAAATTTACTACTTTTTGAGAATGGTTAAGCAAGAATTGATTTGTAGGATTTTTTTTAAGCATAAAATTGGTTTAAAGAATAAATGCTGACAATCGTGATGAAATAGTCAATACTCACACAGCTTGACCAATAAGTTTTGCAAGAATATTTGACAAATTGGTAAGTGATGTCATAGAAGCATTACTTGTGATTGTCTTGTTATTAGCTCCTAATCCAAGTTTTTTCCCTTGAGTGTTTCCTGTAGAAAAAAAAAGACGGGGAACCACCATCTGAAAGAAAGATGTTTGAAGCAACTCGAAAAAGAAAAGAAGGTCGAGATTATATACTACCGTATGAGAATACAAGACAGAAGATTATAAGATTTCAACTTTCTTTATCCTTTCAAGTTTGGAATGTTTGAAATAACATTTGCAGGGAAACTAGTTTATGGTTGATTTCTTTTGTTTGGTTGTGTGCATGTAGCAGTGGCAAACCAACATTTGTTTACACTTATTAATTTCTTATGTCGGCTGACTTATATAGGAAAAAATGCAAAAGTTAGAGGCTTTACAGGTTAGAGAAAGTGCTGAGAATTATAAAGATCCTTTTGAGGTCATGAATAATGAGTACCCTGGACGTAGAAGATTGATTGGAAAGTTGTTTCATGCAAGGGTGTTAAAGATAAAGAAGTTAGTACATCTTTGATTTTACCTGATGAGGTCATAGAATCCATCAAAAGTACTGTCAGGGCTGCTTTACAGAAGAATTTAAATACTGGGAAAGGAGAATTGTCTAAGGAAAGGGAAGCTCAAGCAAAAGAAAGGATGCCCAGGCCAAAGAAAAAGAAGTTCGACAATACAGTTGGCTGAAATGCAAAGAATGTCAGTTGAAATTCAAACCCAAACCTCCCTTTTGCTAACACTGAAAAAAAAATGTGGAGGTCGAACAGGAAAATGTTGAGACTACGCTAAAAAGCAAAGGCCTTTGATGTTGCTAAGTGTATTTGCACTGCTACGTATTATGGCACCTCACTTGAGTGCAGATGCTCTTACTCAGGCCATTGTGTCTTCTCTTATGGCTGATTGCTCAACTTGAAGAACAACTATGTTAAGGTATGAGATCCATTTGTTTCTATTCTTTTTTTTGTTGTTCAAAAATTTGGAGTATATTTGTTTATATGCTAGGTTGACTATATAATGTACCTTTAGCAATCCATGGTCACGTATCATGTATCAATGCTACTGGTTATGATTAGGAGTTGATTGTGATTAGGATCACTTGTTAATGATAAGGCTACCTATACAAAACGCGACTTATGTCTCTTCATATATCATTCTACAGGGACATATGTATATGAAAGTTTTATCCTGCATGCGCAAAACAAAATAACTTGAAGCCGCTTTTGTAGTTTTAGAATCCAGAGATAAGTAGATGCTTAATTTTGGTCTTGGCATCTCCTACGGTTTTGGCGCGCATCGTTTAGGACTTAGGTTAAATGTAGTCCTGCAATATGTCATTGTAAACATATGTATAATTCTTTTGCGGAAAATTCACGTGGTGACCCTGTGTTTTGCAACATTGCACGTGGTGACCAAATTTTAACATTCTGCACACGGTGACCCTGAACTATGTATTTAGTGCACGTGGTGACCCTATATTTTAACGCCGTTAGAATTCCGTTAAGTTTTGTCATAATTAAGCTCTAATCTCCCGTTTATAAGTGTTTAACTCTACATAACTAGTTTTTGTACCCGTGAATTCACGGGTCTACTTTTGCCTTCTTTCTAAATGAAAATTGTAGTAACTATGGATTTAACCGTTTAGCATGTACACCCTCTTTCGTGAGGGTACGTTTTTACTATGGGGTGTTTAAACTCGAACGGAGGGAGTATATCTCTATAATCTTCCACAAAGATGCAGTTGTGCACCATCTACTCCAGTCACCTCCTGTACACATCCATGTCTTTTTATTCACGTCGTGGATGGGAAATGAGATAGGAACGAAGTGAGGCGCTGAAGCTAGTTTAGGTTTGAATTTATTCAAGGAAGAGTTTGTGTGGTTTTTTTTTTTTTTTTTTTTTTTTTTTTTTTTGCAAAAATTGCAACATAGAAATAATTCTCTGTGGTCGAAAACATGATGCTTTTAAAAATGCACGATGGAGCAAACTTTTAATCATAACAATTTGTATTGCTTCTAAGCTAGCCATTCCAAAGAATTGTCAATCGGAAATTTTAATTATAACAATTTGGATTACTTCGAAGATAGCCATTCCAAATATACCATGCACAACATATACCATGAAAATGTTTGGTGGTCAAAAGAAAACATACTCCAATGTTCATTGATTACGTATCCCGTCAAGACTCGATTCCGACTTTATTTGTCCTTGTCCAGATTCAAAATTCCGAAAACCTAGCATTTGTGTGGAGAAACAAATTTCTTGAGCTACTGCCTAGTGCCTACCACTTGAGATACTTCGAATCCAAAGATGCATGACGTGGAAACATAAGAAATCGTCGTTCTTCAATACCAATAGTAGCTCACTCTACCAAAGTGTCATGTAACGATCACAAAGCAGTCAAATTGTTATCCAAATATATAGCAAAGAAATACCTAGAATTTGAATTACGATGGTCTCAAAAAGTTTAACAATCAACTTCTTCAAGAACTCCGAGCTTCTACAATTGTGGCAAAGGGTACATAAGACTATCCACAATTGTGTGGCAATTGTGGCAAAGGGTACATAAGACTATCCACAATTGTGTGGCATAACCTCCAAGGGCAAGGGCATGAGCAATTAAAAAAAGGGAAAAGAAAAAAATTTGAGTCAATTGGGGCAAGCAAGAGGCATTTCTTGCCTTTGGGATTAACCTAGGGCATTGGGTAGGAGGGGAGAGAGAAGAAAAAATCATACTTTTTTTTTTTTTTTTTTTTTCGGAAAGGTTTAGACTTTTATTCTTCCATTACAGGAACGAAGAACAAAAGGTACAAACAATCCAAAGGATAGCAAAGTGCTACCCCGAGAAAACCACTACCTATAACCTTAGTTACTAGGAATAGCACTGCTAAATCGAACTATAGCTCTAGTACAAACGTTAAATTTTATACAAAGAGCAATTTGCTGCAAATTCCTCTCAATTCCTCTGAAAATCTGCATATTTCTCTCCCTCCACAGCTCGTAAACTGTACACGTGAATGCACAGCGTAGGAGGTGATGTTTCCCCAGCTTTCCTCTGATTTTGTGCCTAAACCAGTTCAACTCATGGTTGATTCCACCTGCTCTCCTTTTGTATCCGAGCCAATCCAGAACATTTCTCCAAACCTGTTGTGAGTAGCAGCACTTGCAGAAAAGATGCTCACCAGATTCTTCACTTTTCTTACACAGAATGCACCAATTTGGCATGCATATGCCCTTCCTTTTCAGATTATCCACTGTAGGCAAGCCATTTTGAGCAGCTAAAGCAGCTATCACTGAGTTCTTTGGGACACAGCAGCTGTCCCAAATGACCTTCTCCCATTTCACAGCCTCCCGACAGTCTCTAAAGAAGTTATACACTTCTCTACTACTTTTGAGCCCTAACCAATTTGCATTAACATCAGAGTTGCTTAGCTGCATTCCCATATTACTCCTAATTTCATCCCTGATTTGCAACAGACACCTCTTGGAAGCTGAGCAATCAGCCTGAGCTTGAATGTCCCAGAAACTACCCCTCTTCAGGTAGTATTCAGTTACCAAGCAACCCCATATGCTATTATCATTAATCTGAATTCTTCTTATCCATTTTGAGAAAAGAGTTTTGTTCCAGCTTAACACTTCTTTTATTCCAAGCCCTCCTTCTTTCTTTGGTGTACAAAGCAAACTCCATTTTATGCAAGTTAGCCTTCCCTTCTGCTCAGTTTCTCCCCAAAAGAATCTCCTACACAGTCTGCTAATCTGCTTTAGAACTGTCTTAGGAAGAAGCAGAACAGAACCCCAGAAGGTTTGGAGACCCAATATCACTGAGTTTATCAGTTGGAGTTTTCCAGCATATGACATAAAGTTGTTCGCCCAATGCATCAGTGTTGCTTTGATTTTGTCAAGCAAGGGGTAATACATTGCTGCTTTTAGTCTGGATGAATGCAGAGGAATTCCCAGGTATTTGAAAGGAGATTTTCCAACAACATAGCCTGTTTCCTCTGAGATTGTCTTGATAACCTCTGATTTAACCCCTCCTAAGTAGATAATAGTTTTCATAGCATTTGCAGCTAGTCCTGACTGCATTTCAAACTTCTTTAGGGTATTTGAGACAGCCTAGACAGATCTTTTATCACCTCTGGAGAAGATTAGAAGGTCATCAGCAAACAGCAAGTGGTTTATACTGATCTTGTTACACTTTGGGTGCTGGCTGAAATTTTTGGAGTGAATTAGCCTCCTTAGCATCCTTGAAAGCCCCTCCATGCAGATTACAAAGAGGTATGGAGATAAAGGATCTCTCTGCCTCAACCCTCTCTTAGCAGCAAAAAATCCCATTTGAGAGCCATTAATATTCAGGGAAAAATGAACAGTCCTCAAACAGGCCATAATCCATTTCACAAATTTAGCAGGGAAGTTTATGTTGAGCAGCAGATTTTCCAAAAAGCTCCATGAAACTGAATCAAAAGCTTTTTTGATGTCAACTTTTGTAGTTGCTCTAGGAGAGACCTCCTTTCTATCATATTTCCTTACCAACTCTTGTGAAAGCAGGATATTGTCAAAAATGGTTCTACCAGGGACAAAAGCAGATTGTTCCTTGCCAATTACTGATTCCAAAACAGGTTGAATCCTGCTGACCAGCATCTTGCTGATTATTTTGTAGATAATATTACAGCATGAGATTGGTCTATAGTCAGCCACTGAGTAGGGAGTGGCTTTTTTAGGAATAAGAGTGATCAAGGTTGTGTTTATTTGTTTGAGCAATTTCCCAGTCCTGAAAAACTCCAAAATAGCA
>JBBYHQ010000017.1:3175335-3199980 GCA_038382645.1 Spergularia azorica
GAAAGAGGGCGTTTTATCCTGGCGTTTCTTTTGTCCTCTCGCCTTCCCCTAATTATTATGATCTCATCTAACTGGACAAGATGGAAATCTCATCCACCTTTCCTCTTCCCATCCGATTTCCTCAAAAATCGACTGTATTCGTTCAGGCCGCGGGAGTTTGTGCTTCTTTTGGCTCCTTGCAAAATCATTCCAGGAGATTTATTCCTCCATTTTTTTTTATCTAATTTTCAGATCTTCTTCTGTTGAGCCTTACTTCGTTGCAGATTATTGCTCATATTTTATATTGATTTGATTGGCATTTGTTGTTGTTGTTGCTATTGTTTGACTCAGAGAAGCATGTTATGAAGTTCCAGAGGTTTATGGTGTTTGCTGTCCTACTGGAGAAGCAAGGATTACACCATATTTTTGTAGATGAGATTTGTAGGTTTGTCGGATCTTTTTCTAATCATTAATTTATTGATATATACAATGCCATATTGTCATTCAATGGTTTTAGATTACATGCATCACATGTAATCATATGTTGGGTCATGTATATGATGAGGATGAAAATCCTGAGTCCTTTTGGAGAGCGCATACAGATGAGCTTTTTCTCTTTAATTCATTCCATTTCTTGTGGAGCTCGATTTTTCGTTTTCATGTTTGAGGAATTTCTCATTGTGAACTATGCTGCAGGAATACATTGATTGTTGCAAAAGAACACAAAATTGATTATGTGGCATTCCCTGTGATATCTGGCGGTGTATATGGGTAAGGTCTCATGAATATAGTTTCATGTTTCCATCACTAACTCCTACTCATTTTCTTCTCTGCTTTTGTATGAATCATTTAGTGAGTTCGTCACTAACTCCTACTCCTTTTGTATTTGATATTTGCACAGGTCAATCAATGGTATAGAGGCCAGTATTTAAATATACATAGTGCAGGGTAAAGTTCTTGAACTGTATTGATTCATCAGAAATTTCAATTAGGCAATTGCAAAGTCTCTTTGGCTGGCTGAGCATTGTGATGTGATCTGCACCTCCTTAACCTCTTGCAGTCCAGTTCTTTCAATCATTCCACGTAATTCATCAATTTGCAGTTTACTGTCAAATGCAAGGTATGTTTCGATTGAATGATTTTCTTTCAATTTTTTGTTAGTTTTATTCATGTTTGATGTTACTTCGTATTGGTTGGTTGATGTACAAATCATGGTAAAACTTTTGATGCTTTCTTATTAATTTTGATTCATGTCCCATGTATGTCGACTCCAACTTGCTTACGGCGATACACATTCCTCTTTCTACTGTACTAAGTTTCAATTCATTTTGGGCGAATTTTTGGTGCTTGCAGACTATTGTATTGTTCACGTGTGAGTAAGATCAGTACCGGCAACAATACCTTGAAGAACTCCAAGAAATCCAGGGAAGGTTTGGACTTAGTTTTCTCCTCTAAATACCACTATGTTATTGATGATTATCTACAGTCTCTAACTTTCTAATTAAGGTTGTTGATTGCAAGCGAAAATGATATCTTCAAACAATTGGTTGATGATAATGAAACTCTCGACTCCATCATATTTTTGGTTTGTATCCTAATCTCTAATTAGGTTAATAATAGAGGATATTCCGGAGAATTCCGATTTAGGAATATTATGTGTCTTTAGGAATACGTAATATACTAGAATATGTGTTTAGGAATATATTACGAGATAGGTTTCGTAAGGGTCAAGTCTTGTAATAGTATATATAGGGGTTTACCCCATCGTTATTGTAACGAGTCATTACGACTTATATCGAGTTTATGAGTTTCTCAAATAGTGTGTGTTATAATTCTTATAGTTAACTTGCCTTCATTTGATTGGCTTAGTTTTGTAAGGTTGGTTATAATGCTCCTGGTACTAATTTAGAAGTCGACAATAAAAAAAATGAAATCTCCACCATCTTATATATAGGCAATCAGATTTTCAACCAGCTATTAGTCAGCTATAAAATTTCTTGACATTTTATATTATGATAACCAGTGTATTGGGCTCAAGCAATTTTCTTGGACGAGCTTCGGATTCCTCTGATCAGAATGACATTTATGGCTACTTCAAATTGATGTGTGATTTGTCTTATATGATGCTCGATCGAATTCAGGACACTAAGTGTACGTATAACTCTGATTGTACATGTAGAGATTGTATTGAATAGATCTGGTCAAGTGATCTTATAATATGATATTGATGGTGTTGGATTTTGTATTTGTGTAAATCAAATTATGTCCAGTTGGTGGCAAATTGTACATACTGATGTAGGTAGTGTGTCCAATCTATTTGACAAATGAAGATACAATTGCTTGACAATTTGGTATTAAATTTTTGCAATTGTTGGAGCTGGCCTCGAATCTATTTTGGCAAACAAGTATGTTTTCTTATTTTTATGGTGTTGTTTAGGGAATTAGACTGTGCTATTCATTGTATATTCTCTAATTTGGTCAGTTTTTTGACTCCGACCAAATCAGAGACACTATAATAATTATTTTTTTGGTCACTTATTTTCTAGATATCTAATATCAGTAAAAGAGTTTTAGTTATAATCTGTAATTCGGTATTGCAAGTCTACAGAATTTGATTTGATTTGCACCTGAACCTCCAACCCATTAGATGAACTTAAGTCTAATATAGTTCATGAGATAACAGTCCCGTGATTTCCACGGGCTCAAAAACTAGTAATAATATTAATAGGCTAACATTACTAATCCACGTGGCATGAGATAGTTGATTTCGCATAATTGTCATCTGCAAATGCCATGTCACAGAGCTACGTGTCGCACTAAAAATACTATATATTTAAATATATGAATTAAATATATTAAAATAAATGAAAATATATTAATTATAAATATAATAAATAGAATACATTAATCAACTTATTTATTTGAAGAAATTATAAAGAATTTTTCATCTTCCACAATACATCTAATTTTTTTAATTGAATACCACGATTAGTTTGAAAGTTTTTTTTTTTATTGATGATAATTAATGTAGTAACTTTTGGCCGTTGGTTTTCCAAGTTTTTTGTAACATGCTAATTCGACTTACTATATATAATTTGGTCTTGCTTGATTTAGCATGCAAAAAATATGTGTTTCACAAAAGTTTTTTCAGGTTGTCAAAATAATGATAACTTTGGTAGGAAGAAAAGTGGTGCAGAAAAGGGATTCTTATATGCAATAATATAGGAGGGTGTTAGTTCATATTAGTTTTATGTACCCATTATCATTATTTGTTATCCTATATTATTAGGTTCGAAATCATAGTTATATCATATCTCACTATAACTATTATAATGGATCGGAATTGATCGATTTGGTCATTTATTTTTACGATTTTCAAGTATTAAGTATTAAAATTTCAATATTGTAAGATTGTTCCATGCATCAACTATGGGATTATCGAAGGGTGAAAGTGACAATTTACGCCCTACACTTATAATCAATGGTGCAATCTAACAGCCTAACTTTTAAATGTGCAATTTAACACCATATGTTTTTATCATGAGCAATTTACCTCCTATGTTATTTTCAGTTTATTTTTTGTGATATAAGCATTTTCTTAATTCCTCAAAATTTGAAAATGCAATAATTAATACACTAAATACTTTGTAATCAACTTTTTGATGCAAATTTAAGTGTACATGAGTAAAAAATGTCGACAAATGAGAGATTGTTGAAACGAGTTCAAAAGAGATCAATAGTGTCTTCATCCACATGCTGGATTAGTAAACTGGTAATGATGAAGTGTTGGGAATACTTATAGGCAGTACTATACTACTATTGTCCTCAATACGTAAATCACACATTAACTAATGAGAATAACAATTTGAATTGATGATGGAAAGTTTAAAAAAAAATTGACAGTGATAATGGCCGTTTGGCTAAATGCTAATTAAAAATAATCTGAAACGCAAACCTCTAGAGCATTTTTGGAAATGCGGAAACCTTAGCGCTATATAAAAAAAAAGTCGGAAACTACATGGGTATTCTAAAAATATCCCTTTAAGATTTAGAATTGTTATATAATTATGGTGGTTGATATAGGGGTCGATTATTTGGACTGGTCAACAATGACTAGACCAAGTTCAATTAGGGTTTGTATTCTATCAGGTTAAGTTCGGGCCAGGAAAAAGTTTTTTTTTTTTTTTTTTTTTTTTTTTTTTGTAATACACGAATTAGTTTTGTCCAAATAAACTTAAAAACTGGTAATAAACACTGACGTTCAATTGAAATTGAGATATCTCATATGTATCATTTTGATTTAACCAAGGAAAAGAGGTATAGAAGAGATGTATAACAGTCCCGTGATTGTCACGGGCGCAGAAACTAGTTCTCTTTGATTGTGCAATAACTTAAACATGCCATCTCACATTTCCTCATTCTTATGTTAACGATTTTATGTCACATAGTGACATAATAATTAACACTCACTTTCATGATACTAACTCATCTTCTTTTGTGTGTGTGTTTTGCCCTTGGTGATTTTTTATAGGACATCCTTCTTCTCTTAAGCCTTAATGTTTTGTCATTTCATGGTGATATGCTATTCTATTAGATCCAATTTGAAATTTTATAAACAACTTCATTGTATGTATTTCTTTGGCAAGTAGTTTAGGCTAATCATTGTTTTCTTAGCGAAAGTTCAACAACCCGATAATTCATAGTTCGTTATTAGTAGTAGTAGCCATATGTTATAAATCCACCGAACCAAAACTTTTATATTGGGTATATTAATCCATAGTTATATACTTATATCTAGGATGAGTTTTCTAGTCTTTGTTGTAGACCAACTCTAGGCAACGTTTATGATTCATTACTTTTATTTGTATACCATCATAGTTAACGTGAAATGATATGACCCAACCAGACTTTGTGTAAGTACGCACTCATCTAAGATAATAAAATATTATATATATAAGTTGTATTGTTTTCCGATAGATAAAGTTGATTGTATCTATACTCATTTAATCACAATCTCAGCTAGCCATTTCAGTTTTGTGGAAGTACGCACTCATCTAAGATAAGAGATTATTGTATTCATACTCGTTTTATCTAACAAATGTAATCTAGATATTATAGACATGTATTGTATTCACACTCTTTTGTCGTACATATGGTACTAAAGCGTTACTCCGTATTTTAACAATAAGACAAAGGTGATATTATACTATATCACTATGTAAAAAAAAAAAAATAGATAACACAAAAAAGTTACTACCATATAGTTAACATAACTAATTACTTACTACTTAGGTAACATAATTAATAGTATAAATTGAAACCAACAAATATCTTTGAAAACACCAAAAAAAAAAAAAAAAAAAAAAAAACAATTGGGAAAGTTTGTTTGTCCCACATCGACCAAAAGATAGAAGATGTGGGCAAACTCTTGTATAAATAAGATTGGTTGGGATGTATAATGTACTTTGCTAAAAGTCAACTTGCTTTGGCTTGGTCCAACTTATTGGGCTATTAAATTTTCATGCTCTGTTGGGCTGCTGCATAGCCCACTCGATTGGGCTATATGGTTGGTCAAATATGGCATGGCATGAAAGTCTACGGTATAGTGTTGGATCAGGGTACCCGCTAGGACCCGTTGAACAACGGGTACCCGTTTAGACCCGTCGGTTAGCGGGTACCCAACGGGTAACGGGTCTAAAATATTAGGACCCGTAACCGTACCCGTTGACAATGGGCCCTTAGCTGGTTTGGGTCCTGGTACGGGTACCCGTTTTTTTTGCTCACCCCTAATGTTTGGTTCATTTTTAGGGTGTCAGTGGATGGTAATGTTTGTAGTGCATCCACCACATCCGAGGACCTTCAGAGGGACATGTGCGAGCTTTTAGGTTTGAGTTCGAAGGAGTTAGTGAATCCTTGGGGTGAAAGGAAGAAAGCTCAAATCTACAGGAGTGGGGGAGTATTGGTCGAGGCACTACGGTCTATTACTCTCACTCAAACTGATAATGAGTTAGCCGCTCATGGGTACTTGATGTATGTCTTGGGGTCCACATTATTCCTGGTAGGAGTGGTGATCGGGTGAGGGCAGTGGTCAATTTATTGTTGAAGGAGGTTAGTGAAGTAAAGACATATGCATGGGGTGCGGGAGCATTAGCATACTTATACCGTCAGTTAGGGGTGGCATCTCGATCAGAAGGCAAGGGAATTTGTGGATGTCTCTCTACAACAAGCTTGGATTTATGAGTACTTTCCTGTTTTCCGACCTACGCATGACTTTGCGCGTGAGGTATTGCATGATGCTCCCAGTGTGCTAATGTGGGATGGCGGACGTCCAGGATCGAAGACCGACATTGATCATCTCAAGTATTATCGTACAGTGTTAGACCTACTCACTGTTGACCAAGTTAGAAATTTACTATTCTGTTCTGCTGTTATCCTCTTTTCTATTTTTGTTTATGTAAATAACACATTGTAAAACTCGTGACGATTGATTCTTTGTGGTTTCAAAATAGGTTACATGGTTGCCTTACGGGAAAGACTCAGCTGCTCAAGTACGACGTAGTGTATTCTACGAATGCATTCGTTTTGTTGATGTGATTGAGCCTTATCAACCAGATCGGTGTTTGTGACAATTTGGATTCAAACAAGTGATCCCAACTCCTATTATGTCTCCAGAGGAGGTTAATGGGCCTGCAAAACCGATTCTGTACGAAGTTAAGTATCCCAAGTGGACAGATAATTTGTGGACAAATTGGAGTATGCACGTGGTCAACCTTTCTAGTGTATCTACTTCAGTAGCTGCACCAGCCCATGTCGTATCCGATGATTATATGCAGTGGTGGTATGCAGTATCTCATCCGATGATTGTCAACCCAACTTTGTCCAGGAGTGGACACATACGGGAGTTAAGACCAGCCATTGATAGTGCCCATGAGATTGCAGTGAACATAACTCAAAAGCTTGCTCCAGTTTTATTGATTCCGCCGAATCAGAGATCGTCGAGTATGGAGAACCTATGGAAAGTGGTGGATGAATTGGAGCCTCTTTTAAGACAATTCAAAGATAAGTAGTGGAACTATTAGCTCATTGTTCACCTTGTATTTTAGTATATGTTATTTACACAACAGTTCGTCTATGTCACATTTCTACATTAGTGAAACCAAAATTTACTTTAGTTTGGAGTTTCCTTCTATGGATTTGTGCCTCTACCAACCGAAGTTTTGAAATTCGGTTGAGATTTTACTTCAATGAAGCAAACTTCTCGTTCTAGCTTCTAGCTGTTTCAGAGCTACTAGGCACAACAAACATGGGCGCGGCAACGCTGTGATCATGGCGTTCCCGTGAAAGCCCAGGCGAGCAGGCTAGGCTAGCAAGTCAGGCTTTGGTCTGTGCCACTGCCGAGTCATCTTGTGAGATGATCCATTGAGTCACGAGGCAAAGCTTTGCATTTTATAAGTAAAGTATCTTCACATCAGTTTAGTTGGTCCGATGTGGGACTTCCTACTTCTCTTTTTAATTAGAAATTTTGCTTTTCATAAGTAAATTATATGAAGAATGAAAAATAATTATGAAGGATGTTGGTGTTACGTGGCATATTGCTAAATTTTGACACCCAAAATTTGTATTATGAAGGAAACATAGAAGTGTTCTTAGATTGGAGTACATTATTTCACAACGTTAAGTAAACATAGAAGCGTTCTTAGAGTAGAGTATATTCTCACACAATGAATGCGATATGTGGAGTATATTTTTGTACTCGTATGGTGTATGTTGGCGTGATGTTGTCCACTATTTGCTAAGAGCTATATTGTGTAAGTCACTAGTACACTTTGTGTTTTTTTTTTTTTTTTGGAAAAATAGTACACATTGTGTTTGTTATACTATATAACCATATAGGCTACTACAATGTTAATACTATTATACAAGCTAAGTGAACAAAGGAACCTCATTTATAGCCTAAGCAACCCTAAATACCTTAATTCAACCAATTTCATCTCATACTTTTCTATATTCGAATCTACCTAGCCTATAAGTACAGTTTAAGGCAAAGAACTAGACAAGATCTAAACAGTTGTCATAACTCATAAGTAAATTCAGTACCTACTTTCAATCCGTGATGAGAGATACCTACTAGCTCGTGGTCCGAATCTATTAGAGACCTCCAAACGTTATAAGCTCGAAAAGCTACACCTACTTAAATGTTATAAGTTGATGACACCTACTGGAATATCCAAAGATATTAGAAGTTTAACAAGTCTAATTAGAAGCTTTGATTAGTATTTGCTCATTTCAACAAGTTTGCGTCTTTAGTATGTTTATTATCGTGTACACATTGAATTTATTTTATATATTAGACTCTTTTTGTACTTGCTGCAACTACAACAAAAACAACAAAATCAAAACGTAAGAATTTCTGCACTAGCTAGTAGCTACAACAAAAGGAGAGAATCAAAACAAAACAAGTTTGGCAGTGGAAATAGTCCCACATCGACCAAAGCAAATGATGTGGGCAACTCCTTGGCTATTTGATGGTGGCAGGAATGCCCTATTTTTAAGCTGGGCCTTTCATTCAGCCTTGCCATTTTGCTCCATTGAGCCGTGTACAGGTTTCCTTTTAAATATTGGATTGATATAAAACTGCCAAAGCAACTATATCATGACCAAGAACATTGTAATTCGCACCACCTAAAAACTTTGAAGAAAAGATATGATAGAATACAAATTTTGAGGTGTGGCTTGTCAAGGACAATGTTCACCTTACAGTTTCCTCTTAGGAAGCTCAAAATCTAGCCAACATCAAATATATACCAGGGACAGGGGTAGTGAAATAGATGGTCTGAAAATTCTTTAAAATTATCACTTACTCTGGTTGAACATTGTAATGCAAAGAACACTCTAATTCAAAGAAAACATACGGTAAAGTTATAATGGAGCAACAAAAAGTTTTTGAATATTGTAAAACAACATCTAAGTCTACTGAGTAAATATTGTAAAGCTAATCTAAGCTGCAAACAATGAATACCATTGTTGAATCCTAGTTTCGTAAATGTTTTCCCAGCCTCGTACGCTATCATCTCTCAGTCCAATCCAGTTGGGGGCAATAGGACGCATAGGAAATTCACCGTCTAGTTGAAGTCGTAAGTAATGATTACCAGTATGTAATATCACCACTACTCCGGCAGGTTGACGAACACCTGCGGGTACCTTAATAGGCAACACTGTGGTACTTTCATACCAAACTCTCTGACCTCGAACGACTGTGCCACTATATAGAACAATAGTCCAAATGTTAATTGTAGCCAATCCAAACAAATCAAAAAGGCGTAGACATCCAATGAAATTCACCACAACCACCAGCACTTGTAAAGGTAATGCGTTGAAGTGCAGCATCCCGCATCGCTAAACCACCGTATACTGTGAGGTATTGACGGAATAATATCTCGTTTGCCAATTGAAGCCTCATCATCCCATATTGATTCTCATCGCCTCGAACAGCACGTGCTATGCACCGAAAGCCACAGTGACCATCGGCAGTTGGATCGCAAAATCCAACCATATAGTCATATATAGGGCTGTTCATTTCGGTTCACCGAACCGAACCGAAAATTCGTTTCGGATAAAATTCGAACCGAAACCGAACCGAATTTTTCGGTTAACCGAAAATCCATCGGTTATTGCGGTTAACCGAACCGAAACCGAACCGCCACATACGTTTTTTAAATTTTTTTTCAAAAACTCAAAATTCGGTTCGATTTCGGTTAACCGAACTTCCAAAACACCAAACCGAAACCGAACCGAATAACCGATTTTTTTTCGGTTCGGTTAACCGAACCGAAAAATAGTGCGGTGCGGTTAACCGAACTGAAAAAATGTCCTGTTTTCGGGTATTCGGTTCGGTTAATCGCGGTTCGGTTTTTTCTGAACACCCATAGTCATATATGGATCTTGGTAAAGAACGTACGTGAGCGAAATTCTAGACGTCTATATCAAAACCAACTTCATATGGAGCACCATCACCTACAAAAACGTAAGATACAAATTTTCAGTCAGGAAGTAATGTAGGAAACAATGATAAATAGTTAAATTTTGACACACAATACCTGCCACTGAATTAGAAGTAGTTGTACGAGTTGTGGACGTTGTAGAGGTTGCTCTTCTACCTCTAGTAGACGATCCATATCGTCTTGCTATATGCTCAAACTCGGATTAATTGCGCGTCCTAGGTCGTCCTCTCCTTTGTTGTCGAACGTCGGGCTCTTGCAAGTCCTCTTCCTCTGGGTGTAACTGGCTAGAGATAGTTTCCGCGAGAAATCGGATAGTTGTTGGATCCCGAGCGCGGGCCTCTTCCACTAAATTATCAAAAACGCTCAGATCTGATACATCACGGCTCGATGGCGGTGTAGAATTCAGCGGGCCTTCATAAATGAGTGTCCTCCAAAAAATGTGAATATCATTAGGGTAGAAAAACTGATTCCCCTGCACATAACCAGAAACTCGACAAGCACATGGAAGACCATGCGTACAAGGGAGGACACACCCACATCCCACTGAAACCCCAAGACCTAACTTTATGCTTCGACTGAGCTCTTTACAAAGATGATCGAATGCTACATGGGATATTTCACCCCTTAACATTTTAAAAGGAACGCCTCCAAAACCATGTAGATGTTTACTCATCGAATGTTCAAGTAATTTTCTAATCTTAGTACTTTGCCCCCTTATCGTTGCATCAGCACGACGCCAAATGGTATCTGACGCAGAGGTCGATGACTCCAACCAAAGCTTCATTACACGATGTGCACTCTCGACTCGATTTGTACTAGTATTTCCAAGATGAAACACATCATTAGTCCACGCACGCACAAACTTCTTCCGCAATGGGAGCCATTGTCTATCATAATAATCTTTGAATTGCGCATTCCAACCCCATCTACGATCCAATCTATGCACTGCTTGTTCATACTCATCCTCGGTTCTCGCATCCATGACTCTCTTCCATGCACGATCTTTTATCTGCTTACCAGTGTTTTCATTGTCGAAAATTTTAGTGGCTTTCGCATAAACATCATTCTTAATATGCCATCTACAAAGCAAATGAGACGATGTAGGAAATACAAGGGGGAGAGCTTTTAACAAACTAGCCTCGTGATCAGTCACTATCGCATTAGGAATCATGTCTTTACCTAGTAATAGCTTCAGACACTCTAGCACCCACTTATAACTTTCGTAAGTTTCATCCTTCATGACAACATAAGCAATACTAAAATTCTTCCTTACGAGTGTAGTACCGACAATCTCCTGCATAGGCATACCGTATTTGTTACTCTTATATGTAGAATCTAGCAGAATCACATAGTAGTAAGCCCGTAACAGGTCAATCGATTCTGAGTGCGTGAGAAACACATGAGTCAAGGCGCCATTATCCTCCAAATAATAATAAGTATAATCACTAGAACTTGCAAGATGGAACATGTGTTGAGCACGATTTCTATCACCCATTTCTATGCGTCGAATCTTTTGCTTTAGGTTATATAGTTGTCGTTTATTATGTTTTGTTCCATCCCAAAGGTCACCAAGTGATTCTATGACTTTACCAGCCCTAACATGAGTTTTTAGAAGAGTAGTGGCATGTTTTTCCTCTGCTTCATTTAAACGAGTAAGTCGTGAATATCCTTCATCATATACTTTAAAAGGATGGTTGTGAGTACCTCTATTTTTGACTGCATAAATTGTGTAGTCTTGCTCGGAAATGTTTTCTCTGATCTTCACTTGAAAAGTACATCCCACCTTTTTGGTGCTAGTCCTCTTTCTTTTTGCAGCAGCAGGATCGGTGATGGTACCTCTATATGATTTTCCTCTCTCACAATTGAGATATAATGTCTGTTTATCATGTAGAGTGCCCTTGTAACTTGATTTATATAGCAAAAACCCATTTCTATTAGCAACCGCATTTGCCCACAAAAAGGCTTCATCAAAACTTTTAAACCGCTCTGTGGTAACGAATAAGCTACTATAGTCCACCCCATTTAAGCCGAAATCACTTGATTGTGCCTACAAAACAACACAATGAATCATGACATTAGTAAGCATATTTGAGAATTACCATGTTAATAAGCATATCGAGTCAAGTAACGCATATTTGTTCTGACGGGGACACGTAATCAATCCCCTGCAATGAACAGCACACATTGACAACCCAACTACACTACACAAAGACTACAAATTAAAACGTCATACGGCACAAGACGTCTAGTCAACACGTCCGGTTTCACACAAAGGACGTATGGTCTACACGTCTATTGTAGCTACAGAGACGTTTAGTCAATACGTCTGTAATGGGACGTAGACATCTAGTCCACACGTCTTATCTCTTTTCCGGGTGCAGACGCGAAAATCTTAATGGCGGCGGCACCTCGAGTTGTATTATTACATTAATAGCGAGATTCAATATTTGAAGTATACCGATTGAGAATCAACAGAAATTGATAGATCCATTGCGATTTTGATTCCGACTTGAGAAGAATGAGAACAGTTGTGGTGGTGGTGGTGGTGGTGGTGGTAGAAAAAGTGGTGGTGATAGGTATAATTCTCCTGTGTACGTAAAACTTCAAAGATAGGTTTTTTTTTTCTTCTATAGGAATATTAAATGTGTTTCCTAAAACTGTTTTGAGGGAATAAGAAAGGGAGTGGAATAAAAAATGAATAGCATTTCACATTATTTTTGAGTTTGTTACCGTATCCGATAGTCAAAGGTGTCTAACCAATCCAACCATAGCTTTATACGAGTATGTCACGAAAGTAAACACGTCAATACTGTTCAAATGTAAGATAATTTGTTAATAACATTTTGAATCTAATTTCAAATATTCATTAATGCCATAAATAGTGAGAACATGAATGCGACTGGTGAAGCAAAAGTGGACAAGGATATTTCTCAGGAGAGGGAAGACATAAACTTATTTGTCATTCCTGAAGAAGTGAAGCTTGGTAGCATTGTCGAAATTAAGCATCTCGATGTGACAGTCAATGAAAGGACTGAGCTGGTGGTTTATGTGAAAACGTCGATCTGGTGACCATATTGCCACTGCACCAATTAACCGGTTCAAATAAGAAGCTGTGAACTACAATCTTTTTCAATGTAGATGCTATGGAAACATGTGATTATAGTACCAGATCCATTGCGACATTCACTTAACATGGCCGAAGGTAAGCGATTATATGATGAACTTTCTATTATATCGTTGATATATGAATGTAATGCTTAGCATTCTGGATTCTGGAAGCTCTTAACTTTTGAAACATATTCGACTTTCCTGTACTTCTTTTTTTCCTCTTACCTGTTTCGTTATATTATTGTGCCTCAATTCCTACATTGGTACTTATTATAACTGAGATGAAGGAGTTGGCGATCATTGAAGTTGTCGCATATGTAGCATAAACTTTCTAGAAAATTTGATACATGATTTGGGTGAGATTTGATACATAATCTGTGTGCGGTATATTGGAAGGAGCTCGTGAACATGGTCGTAATTGACGTAAGATAAAGTTTTTTATGATTTATTTGGTTGAGCATCTGTAGAAATTAGCCGATGGAAATGGGAGCAAAAGTATCTGGCCGTGTTGAATTTACGGCCTGACCCAGGTGTAGCCGTATCATTAATACGGCTTTAAGGGGTTCAGACCATGTTTTGAACACCGTTGTATGCTCATGTTGGACGACTTATCCATTCTGAGTGTGTTATGTGTGAGTGTGTGTGTGAAATGAGTTTGTCGGGTATATACTCATGTACGTGTAACAAATCCAGTCCGAGTGTGCTTAATGTTCCTCTACATTTGTACTTGTTTTCGTGTTCGTATGATCATGTTTATTTGCGATACCCAGTGTGAGTATGCCAAATATTAGTGTAAGTGTATTTCTTCTTTTTGCGTTTTTCCCATATCCGCTTACAACATCCAATCTGAGTATGCTTGTTTTTGTTAGTGCGATTGTATCCGATTGAGATGCATGGGTATTGTGTAATTTATAGGTTAATCTAGAAGATTTTGGTGGAGACGATGTTGATTACACCTCATTATTTACGAGAAATGTAAGTTTTGCATCACTTAATAAAGGCATCGATTGGGCAAATGACATAGCGAAAAATCACGATTTCTTTCTCATAAGGGGTTCTAAGAAAAGACGGAACGCAGATAAACTTTGGAGATACTATGTTTATTGTAAAAAGGGTCCCTGAAATCGACAATATCAGCCAATTACCGACAAAGATAAGAGGAGGGACAATTCTACAACCACTAAGTTAGATTGTCGGTTTCGTTTAAAATTCCAAGAAATGCTGGATAAGACTTGGCATATATTTGTTGTACCGGAAAAGAGCAAACATAATCATAAGTTTGAGTTTTATAGGGAAGGCCATTGGGAGAGGGTGTCTTTCACCGATAGTGATCGGAATACCATCAGGACTTTAGAGGATGCGATGTCTCCGTTTGAGCAATGAAGAAATTGATTAATGATTCCAAAGAACATGGTTGCCATAATTCGAAGCAATTCTACAATGAGAAACAAAAGATAAGGCGGGAAATTATGGGAGACATGGATGTTATGCAACACACTTTTTTATCTTGCTGAGAAGCATGATTATATTTCTTTTAGCAATAGTGATGGTGAGAATCTGACCCATATATTTCTATCACATCATGTTGGGTTGCAAATGTTGTGTGCGTACTTTGAAGTGATATTTATCGATTCAACTTACAAGACAAACAAGTACAATATTCCGTTGGTAGAGATTGTTGGTATTACTCCCATTGGTATGAATGTTACAATTGCTTATGCTCTTATTAGGGACGTGTTGGAGTTGTTGTCCTTCTGCAATAATGCATTTATAATTAAATCTAATTAGGAATAAACCTGAGATATATCTGATATACTAAGTGAGTTGATTAACGTGAATCGATAACGATTGGCTGGCTAGAGTTTGACGTTATGTCGTATGATGGCGGTAAGCAACTGATCCCTCTCATTCACACCGATAAAGGTAGTTACTCCAAAGAAAATTATATTTGTATAAGATACAATATAATAAAACCCTAAAATTCAGTTAATGAGTTAACTGATCAAATTGGATAGTGTGTTACGAGTTTGGAACTCAGGTCGATCAAATTAGATTATTGTTAATTATATGATAATAAACAATATATAGTTTGATAATCTACTTAATATAACAAAATGGAGATTTTGTTAGATTAATTATTCACGTTTTGTACATATTCGCTAATAGCTGATTAGTGATATTATGGTTTGGAGTAAATTGTCAAAATTGACAATCAGCTAATTTTTTTTTTTTTTTTTTTACAAAGAGTTGTAAATTTTAGCTAAAATGATGTAATTACTAATTATTATATAAGGATATAATAATTAGCAGATATTTAAAGAATTAAGTGTACAAATTCTACCATAATTAACATTTGATGCGAAGGGTATAGTTAGTAAGGTTAGTTTAGTAATTTTATTACTAACTAATTACTCCACTATAAAAGTAAAGGATGTGGTCAAACCAAAACACATCATTTTTGTATCATCATTTTCTAAAAACAAAATAAAGAAGAAATATGGAATAATTCATCCTTTCTGCTTCCTTAGGCCACACGGACATTTTCTTCACCAAGCAAAGAAGAATTTTTCTTCTTTTGCATGTCACATATAACATCACACAACACTTCATCTTAACCTATTATATTATTAGCTAATAGTTAGCTACTAATATACAAGATCTAAGGGTTGGTTTCTCACCAAAATTCCAGCTAAATTTTGGTGTGCTTGGAGGGCTACTTTGGTTGACTTTGGGAGGTGGTAAACAACCATGGAAACAAAAGGAAAGGAGGAGGATCCCCAAATAATAGCAGCTCAAGACCTTCTTGTAAAAGAAGTGGGCATAAAACTATTTTAATCAAGGTATTATTTCTTAATTACTAGCTTACTTAGCTTTAATTTGACATGCAACAAAAGATCACTAGCTAAACTTAACTAGGATAATTAAGTGACTAATTAGAGGAGTCTAATTAGGGGCTAGTAACTTACAGGACGAGAGCTCGGATTCTTATCGTTGGCTTCCATTGTTAGGAACTACATCTCCGAACGTGATTATTACCGATAAAGAACTTGCAATCTTCAAGCCAATCACGGATACATTTCCATTCTCTCGGCACTTGTTGTGTCGATGGCACATTAACAAGAACGTGTTTGTGAAGGTTGCTGAAATCTTAGGCAACAAAGTTGTTGCGAAAAGAATTGTAGACACATCATGGACTAGAGTCACGAGTGCTAGATTAGTAGGGAAATATAGAGCTGCGAAAAGAGCGCTATTTGCTTCTTGGGAGAAACTTTCTCACTTTACATCTTACCTTCAAAAAGAATGGCTAGATGATTATGATCAAATGTTTGTGTATTGTTACACTGATAGATAGTGTCCTTCATTTTGGCAATACGTGTACAAGTCAGGCAGAGAGCTCCCATGCATCATTGAAAATGTGGCTTTCGACGGGAACCCACTCTTTGGACTCAATATCTCGAAAAACTCATGGTCTAGTTGAAGGCCAACTACTGAGATCAGGACATGACACAACTTGAAATATCTCGCAACAAGATACTATCCGAAATCCTTGGTCCTCCATTTATGTTTTTGCGGTGTAGGATTTTATCACTTGCCTTTACGCACTTGAGAAAAGGGCGGCAACGTTATATTGCACTTGGTTCAACTGTTCATGAAAAATGTGGTTGTGTGCTATATCATACACGCGGCTTCCGTGTGCTTGTAGGATTGTTGATGCACTGCTAGATGAGCATGAGTTTTACACTCACAACGTTGTTCCATTTTGGTGTACGTTGATTTTATCAACAACCTTTGACGAAATGGGTTAATAATGATGATTGCGAGAGGATGAAGTTTGAAATCCTTATGGACGAAGCAAGGAGTAAAGGTGCACCTACAATTCTTGATGTAAGTATTAGATTGCAACATGCTCTTCACCCCGAAGAGTTCTCTTTGAAAGAGCCCTTGTTCAAAGAAAACCCAAAAGGCAGGCCTTGTCAAAAGAGAAGTAACGCCCGTGATCCTTCTTATCATGAGCATGTAGCTCGGAAATTTGGTACGAAGGGTAGTCGAGAGATGAAATCTCGAAATTCAGGAGTCAAGTCAACTACTACTGATCCCTTGTCTAGTGGACGTAACTCAAGGGGCACTGGTGCGGTGGCTTCAGGTATATAGATGACATACGTAAATTGTCGTATAGTTTACTTTATATCACAATGAACAGAACAATAACATTTGTATGCTACAATATTATATATGATACAGATACAAGGTCACCATTGGTAGTGAATATTCGATATGACGTCATGGAATTCCATACAAAAACTGTCTTCCAACAGGTATATTTGAGCATATTGAAGGGTGGTTCAACCCTGACGGATATGGACACTGAGATTACTGATGTATTTCTTAAGCCCTCCGTGGTGAGAACCATTTTTTGCAAATGAGATCAACTTTGTACTCGGAATTATCAAAGCCTATGTACCGCGTGGCTTATATGACCAAGCTAGTTGGTATGAAGCATTAAAACGTATAGATTGCGACAATGCAGGGACATGCAATCGATCTTATTGGCTGAACGGCCGCAACGATATGTATGGTTTTGCAACACTGCACAATTGTACAATTGTTGTTTATGCATCATAGTGGGAGGATGGTGTACCCCGTATGAATTACGACTATACTTTGGTACGTTCTACTGGTACAAGCAAACATGCTGGCATTTTGTACTTGTTTAATAATAGCTATCATTGGATGCTACTTAACCTAAAGCCAATCTTTCCAATGCCTCCGTATCAGGTACAGTGGCGGCAATACCTTTGTGACCCTGCGCTGAGAACTACTTTATCTAACTTGTATCCCAAACAACGTGCTTTACGGGATAGTATTTATTAGACGTAATCATGTATGTATTTATAACAAGAATTGTCATTTTGTACCAATATTGTTCATTAATCTCCATGTTTTGGTCATTTTGATAAGCATGAGTTTTGAGAGGTGACAAATGTTAGAGAACATTACATATAGTTTGAGTAGTATTATCGAAACACAAGTACATAGATCTTAAAATTACAAGTTTGTTGGTAGTCTTGTAAAGCATAGTTTGAGCATTAGGATTGAAACAAGTCGACATATATCTTAATAATACAAGTTCATTGGTAGTCTAATAAAGCATGAACATAACTACATAAGAAACAACACACTCAATCATATTCTACTTGCGCGGCTCCTGCTTCTTTCGACGTCCCTTCTTTTGCGCAGCTGTGGCTGACTGGCTGCTGCCTTTGCATTCCATTCATCTACCACTTCGTTTCTTTCATCCAGGCAAGTTGTGCTAAAGAATAGTTTTGTTGGGCTCATAAAATAGCCCTTGATCTGCAGTTTGAATATAAAATGTCATTAAGTGTAATCAGAAAATAAGTTCATGGTTTGTATAATATGGGTAGTGTACTTTACCATTTTTTATGAATGCCAACGACCATTCCGAATGCAACAACAAGGTGCATGTGTACGCCACAACTGTAACTATATTGCCAATATTTTTATGTCAGAACACATTAATAATGTAATATGACATGTATAATAGTCGTAGGGGAACATACACATAGATGACACAGACATTGCACTGATTTTGATTATTATCATTATCGAGCATTTGCATGTACAATCTCTCCAGTAGCTGTAACACCAGTACATGCTTACACATATCAAACATAATGTTAAATAAGCTTAACGTAATTGTGGTTGCGTTGGTATGCGGTCGTCAACTTTCTCCCATTCACGTACTTCATATGCCAATCCCACCTCAACCATCAAATTAGAGAAGAGATTGACCTAAAAGTAAATTAAAGACTCCATTAAGAATAAGAAAACACAACTTTTATCCAGTAAAAACTAAAAATTATGAATTGAGGAGGAGTGAGTGTCACCATATTCTCCAAAATTTCATTGTGGAAATTGTGTTTGATTGAAAAAATTGAAACTAGGACAGCTATCCTGCGATCTCTAACATCGAAAACGTAGCAAAATCAATGTGTGGTGAAGCATATTGGAATGAAGAACTGCAAATGATTATGCATTTAGCGTTAGTAAGGGATGACCATAAGAAAAATTATAAAGAAACAAAGTAATTTGCATTTGCTTATTACCATGGAAAACTTTTGGTAGTCGTAGTTCTTTAGAAATTTCACCATCATCTCAAGTGTTGATTTATTACGTCCGTAGTGAGAGAGAAGACTGCTTCCCCTTTGCTGTGTTTGGTGGTAGCACTTGCCTGCCATCAATAAACTGTACCTTAAACACCTTTGAATAATTAAGAAAAAAATCATTATTCAAAACATTACCAGTTTGGTCACAAACCATGAATTGAGGATAATACATTAGCTTAGGGGTGGCAGCATGTTTGTTAGAGTTTCATTTCTTATTGTAAATCATCGCAACAATCCTGGCAAGCTTCGAATTCACATTTTTTCATGGTTTGATGTTGTCGCATAACTCATGAACAAACATATGGAAGCCATCAACTTGAAGCGCAACCACGTTTAGGATGCTCTTCTCTTCATTTTGCTCCCTTGTCCTATTAGCATCATATCAATTTGTCATGGGTCAAACAAATAAATCTACCTACAAATTTATGTAATTTACCAATATCAAGGTAGATGAAAATATATTTTACCTCGAGGTTGTCAAGAATTGAATATAAGACATGATGTAATCTATAACATCTTGGGCTTCTTTGTTAGGCTTCCATGATATCACGTCCACTTCATCATGGGTATTCTTGATGGTTGTTGTACGTCTTCTTTCCCGACTGAAGTGAGCTATGAAGTCCATCATTTCTAGTACATCACCAAGCATAGATGAGTGAATGTTCTCATCTGTTTATGTTGAAGATTCATCCCCATACTGTGGCGGATACTCATCATAAGTGAAACACTAATTTGAGATCAACATCTCACCCTCCTCGAATGATCGATTGTTGTAGTTGTCTTTAAAACCCAAACTTAAAACATAAAACTCACGAAACCTGTTATTGTACAAATCTCTACCTAGAAATTCAAATTTCAAATCGAACACAACAGTACAACACTATAAATAAGAACGAATGCAATTAGGCACTTAGGCAGCATAGCTAAATTCTTGATTACTAACATCTTAATAACCTCCCAAACAATACTTCTTGTCCAAAAACATACTACGTGATAAAGTGTTGGGAAATTAACGCCAATTTCCAAGCGCAATGGAAGCACCAATCGACTAATAACCCCGTGAAAGTAAAATAAACCGCAACCAATAACACAAAGAGACAAGATATTTAGGGACTTAAGAGAAAACCCTCCAAATTCGGAGGTAAATTCACTAGCCCAACGACTGAAATTCCATTATAAAAAAGTGTCATTACAAAGGTGCCACCCTAAGTTATAAGCCAACTTAGAACCCTCACAAAATAAATACTAGCCAATTTTAGAGTTAACGATTTAACCCTCTAAATTGTCCTAATTTAGAGTTAACTATTTAATCCTCCGAAATAGTCCCACACTATACGAAGAATGTGTTTATTACACTCTCCTTGTGTTAGTGAGTGCGTTACCCAATGGAATTATCATTCCTTTATGTAACACCCTACCTTGCACATGCATTGAACCAATGCCTAATTAAGTGCATTGAAACCAAGATGTTGTAATGTGTTTCATAACATCTTATCCATATATGCATTGCAAAGACAACGTACCATTATTAAACATCACCATTAAGAATGCAATTAACAATTCCATTCACATCAAGTTCGAATATGAATTTGGGTTGGAACCTTGATCCCACATAAATTAATCATTTCAACCAACAAAACATTTAGAAATGTGACTCATCACATCTTTAATAACATCAATCTACGAAATACCTTGGTAATTTTGTTTTGCTCAAAAACATACAGAACGAGACCAATTTCAACCACCAAGATCACTCAACAATATACAAACTCGAATGGAAGCAACATTTTACACAAATTTCATAAAACCATACGTCCATAACCAACCCAACATTACCAACTAGAAAAAAAATATGTACTCCCACCGTTCCAGTCATTTCTTGGACTTTCGTTTTTGCACAAAAACCAAGGAGAGGTGGGGAGAGGAGAGAGAAACTACTAAAACCTCACTCTTAACACATAAGCAAGTGGGGCACAATGGTTACAATGAGCACATGATGGTCATTTTGCAAGTAAAACACCCCCCCAATTATAGAAAGTCCAAGAAATGAATGAAACGGCTCAAAGAGGAATAGTCCAAGAAATGACTGGAGCGGAGGGAGTATATAGGTGTACAAGAGAAATCCCATTTCTCAAATAAAGGAGACAACTTTAACCCACTCAAAACAAAATCAGAAATCAACATCACCTACACATGTTAAACAGGTCGGGTCGGGTCGGGTTAAATACGGATCGGGTCAATACGGGCCAGGTCGAATACGGGTCATGTGTAAATACGAGTCGGGTCGGGTTAGGGTCAAAATACGTCGTGCCTTTCTTAATCAGCTTGTTTATTATTAAAATAATATTATAATTACTATTACACATTTAATAATTTATAATAGTAATATTTTTAATCATATTTAACTTCTGAATCCTTAATTTAAACAATTTCGAGAATAAAACTAGTTTTTAAAATATGATATTAATATTATATTATTTTTGGGTTTATTTTTTTGTACATTTGTTCGAAATTTGTTATAATTACGGGTCATCAGATCAGATTTGACATGAAATAAGCGGGTCCATACGGCTCACGGGCCAGGAAGTACTGACCCTGAAATTTTTTGGGGAAAGACATCTGGACTATGGGAGAATTGGGAGTTGGGCCTAGATCCGCTAGAAGATGGGCCTAGGGGGAAGGAAGCAATGAGGGTGATTTAAACGGTTCACAATAGCGTATTAAGGAGGGATTACTTATGGCATAAAAGGAGGAGCGGAAAAGGAGATAATCACGGCGATTATTATGAAGAAGAAGATCATTCGGAGGGAAGACAAAGGGAGAAAATCAAGGAAAAATAATGGAGCCGGAACCGCTACAATTGCCTTGTGCGACAATATAAGAGGAACGAAGATGATAGGAAGAGGAGACACAATTCATATTCATCTAATACATTGTACTCTCAATAACAATACTAGATCAAATAGTGTAAATTAGAGAAGGCAAGACGCCCGGTGGTCCCCGATTCATAGGGTTTTCCACCTAAAAATTCTCGTTGTTCCTTTATTTTTATTCCCTCAAATCATTACAATACTCGTGCTAACCTTAGATCGACTAATTCGGTTAATAAGTAAGTAGACCTGCGAATTCTTTACCAAATCAAAAATGCGGGTCTGGTCGGAGTATGTTTTATTAGTGATTAAGTGCAGTCACATTTATTTATCAACAAAACGACCATATTACATCGGTAGTTAGGGTTTGAGTTCCCGTCCAACTCCTGAGCGGCAAAGGCTGGTGCTTCAAACGTAAGCTTTTTTAAGATTCTTAATTTCAAATTTGTCCTTGATTGTCTTGTTTTGTTGCGTTTGATGGAAAACCCTAAATCCCCAATTCTATCGTGAACGTAGGGTTGTTGTTCTTACTATTGTTTTTGTGTATTTATTCAATTTATCTATTGTTTTACCTGTTGTGTGCTTATGTTTTTGGTTGCTTTATTGTTCGGGTTGATTGATTGTTCGGGTTGTTTTTGGTTGCTTGATTGTTGGGGTTGTTCGATTGTTCGGGTTGTTTTTGGTTGCTTCATTGTTCGGGTTATTTTTGGTTGTTTGATTGTTGGAGTTGTTATATTTATTCGATTTTTGGGTGTTTGATTGGTGTTGTTGTTGTTGTTGTTGTGTTACATAGTGATTAAATTTTTTGGTTGTATTCCCTCCGTTCACGTTTAAACACCCCGCTCTTTTTTGCACAAAAATTTAGGTATATTGGCGTTGTCTATATTTGTTTGAGATAATGGGTAATATGTTTATTATTTATGAAGATAGTAGGTGATTTTTTTTATAATTTTTCAAGGTAATGAGTGATTTGTTTATTACAGTTTGAGATAATGTGTGATTTGTTTATTATTGTTGGAGATAATGGGTGGTTTGTTTATTGTTTGTGGAGATAATGGAATGATAATGGAAGGTGAAAACTTACCCCATTTGGAAAGTTATGAAATTGAGTGTGTAAACTTTGACATTCGGAAAAAGGAATACGGAGTGTTTAAACACGGACGGAGGGAGTATCGTTAATGATATGGCAGACGACAAAAATGTCAATTTTTTGGGTGATTCGATAAGTAGACTGCTTCTCAAGAAAGAAGCTTTTCCCCGATCTACCGTTACTCTTAAGTACTTAAGTGTAAAAGTGGAGGAAAAGTTTGGCGCAATTTACCAGCTGTTCCCCTCTCGGGGAGACCATCTAATCAGAAGGAATAATGGCAAAGAAGAAAAACTCAGCACTCGTGCCTTGTTGAAAATGGGTAAAAAGTCCTAATTATACGGTGTATACCACTGATGGAAGACGGCGATGAAACTAATGATGGTTTGTGCAGTCACATAAATGACATCTTGCTTGAGTTAGCCAAGGACAGAAAAGATTATTTGGTTGTCTTTGTATTGTGGGTCACACCTAATGTTCTTTCCCATGACAAGAAGCAACTGGTTAGGGATGCTTTCACCCGCTTCTTCTCTGCATTCTCTCAGTCCCTGTTCTTACTTGCAGTCCCAGTCACGGACAGTGATCGCTCCCTCAGGCTGTTTGCACTTAGCGGCTCAGTTTACTACATTCAACATGACTGTATCATAGTTGATTTGAAGAATAATAATAAGGGTTTGCACACAAAATTCTCTTCTGTCCTTAATTATGAATCTGACTTGTACCCCTTCAATTCTCACAAGTTGAAAAGCTACTGTTCGAAAGCGGCAATATGCTAGCCAGTAAGGTGCAACTTCAGACTTTTTTGCGTTGCAAGAGTAATGACGTGCTCGACTGTTTCTACCATGGAAAAAGCCCATGTGGTAGAAAAAGAACTATGACTGACATTGCCGACAAAGTTGTATTCATACACTATTTACGTGATGGGAAGTTCTTGGGGGAGCTGCGTAAGTTGTATACGCAATATAGCGCCTACAAGGGCGAGTTTGAGCTCCTTGTAGTTTGGGCTAGAGGCTATCGCGTCAATGAACCTTCGTTGTCGTCTTTGAAGAACGAGATCTAGCATGTGCCAGTAGAGATCAAAATGTCACATAATTATTGTGGCTGGGTCTTGCTTCCCTACTACGATGAGTGAGTCGTAGGATGTTCAGACTGTTTTTCAGAAGCCAAGATGAGCTGGTTGTCGTGGGACCCAGCAATAGTTTTGTGGATTCTCACGGCAAAGATGTGTTTCTTCAATATGGCATTAGTGCATATCCTTCACTAAACTGAGTGTATGGGTGATAGCAAGATTGTCGTTAAATCCTATCAAATTACCACAAATTACTACCTAAATTAGATAGGATAAGTGGGTATCGAACACAAGGAAGAGGGGGAAGTCTACAATGCTATTCTAATGCGGAAACGAAATAAACAAA
>JBBYHQ010000017.1:3200080-3210458 GCA_038382645.1 Spergularia azorica
ACTCTGAGTCATCGCTCGTGGAGTCCGAGCTGATCTCACGAGTCGCGCTTCTGGAAGGCTTAGACGTTCGAGGTGGATATTTCGACGACCTGGACTTCCATTGAGGAGAACGTGACCCCTTTCCGCCTCGAGACCGGCTGGCATGAGGCTTGGATCGCCCTCGGGTGTGCTCTTCCTCGATCAGGATGCATTTACCCTTTTCACTCGCCGAGTACTTCTTGTGCGAAGCTTGGGTTGCCTCCTTCTCCTCTCTCCTCCTCTTTAGGGTGTTAATGGTATCTCTCAACTCAGTAGGGAAGTTTTTGTCGTAGATCGCCTTGACCTTTTGGATGGCCGCCGCTGTTCGGTAAGAAGGGGTCTTTCGTGGGCCTCGCTTGTGCTTGCTCTTGGTGGGGGCCGCCTCGACAAACGGAGCCTTGGTCTGGGAAGCGACTCGCTTTTCCAACTCCGCCATTCGTTCGCTCATCTGGCGCTGCAGGTCGGCCTGGACGTCAAGCCTCGCACGCGCTTCGGCTAGCTCCTTCATCAAGGCGACATCTCGAGGACGCGGCTCGCTCTCCGTCTCTTCGTCGTCAGTCGGCTTGACTCCTCCTCGAGATCCACATGCTCCTCTACATTCTCCTCGGGGACAGGCTGGGCTCCCCCCTTGGGGGCTGACCGCTCGGCCTCGAGCGCCCTCGACGAACCCTCACCGGGATTTTCGAGGCGCGAGGGAGTTGGGTCAGCTCGACCAAGGATAGGGTTATCGCTCGCCACAGCTCCCTTGGATCGTGCGGGTCTTCCTATCGGAGCCATCTTTCGAAGCGTTCGGTACTCTCGATCGGCTTTTCCTTTCAAACTGTCCCCATAGACGTCGCCACTTGTTGGGGGTGAGTTTCTTCGAAGGACAGTGATCAAGGTGCCTCGCCGAGTACCTGCAAAAAGGGAGTCTGGCTTTCACCAGGCGTCGCCCCTCCGACGCTTAAGTCAGTAAAGTGGCTCGCGAAGGGATGGTAAATAAAGACAAAAAGTGTCTTTAATGAGCAAACCTAGGAGAATAATTAGAGGAATGTAAGAATCTCATAATTTGTCACTACTACAAAACTAAGCATAGACATCGGTAGATAGACATGGGATATATACAAAACCGATGTTTATGATGGACCGGTGGCAGTTTTGCAATTTTGACTATTGAATAGACATGGGATTTTTCAAAAAGACCCATGTCTAATAATAGACGTGGGTTGTTTCTAAAAATACCCATGTCTATAGTTCTCATATAGACATCATATATTTCAAAAATCCGATGTATATTCATTTTCGAGAATAATTCGCGTCTTGCATATATAACCCTACTACTTGGCCGCCTCTCTCAATCTCATTCTACACTTTCTCTCTCCTATATCATCTTCAAAAATATACTCCATTTTCTTATCCTCTTTTCCCTTCACTCCAATTTCTTCCCTTTACTCCATTTTCTAATCCTTTTACTCATATTTAACCAAAAATCTACAAGTATATTAGTCTCTCATCATTTCTTAATTCCCCCCCTTTCGCTTCAAAAATAGTAATAATTGTGTTAATCGGTTTCTTACCTCCTTAAAATATGAATTATATTCATGAAGTCCAAGTTTCAAAGTTTGAAGTGAATACCTCATGAGTGAAAGTTTAACACCCGTGGATTCGATCTTACAAAAGGTACACCCTATGTGTTTTAGGTATTAATTTTTGAGTTTATGAGTTTAGTTCAGATCTAAATCTGAGTATTTCAATTCATTTTAATGAATTTTGTCCAAATCAGTAACATGCATGTATGGAACATAGGATATCAAGAATGAAACAACTTCAAAGATTTTTAAGTTTTTGGTCTCTCGTTTCTAATTTGCATAAAATTTGAATTTACTATGATATTTGTTCATCTCTTTATCAATTGATTTTCTTTGTCTTCCTTTATTTGTTATTGCAGGTGCTCTTTCAAGATCTACAAGTTTTGATCGTGTAGTAGTTTTATATATAGTTCCTTTCTTTGTAATATTTATCTTCCAGTAGTGTTTTGTAAAAAAAATTTGGCAGTGCCTTTCTCATAATATATTCTAGATCTAATCCTTAGTTTGATTATGCATACTATTTGTATCAATTTTATATTCTAATAAAACTTGAATTTTTCTGAATCTGTACTCGAACTAGGGATTGTTTGTTATTTAGTTCGTGAATTTTTTTTAATTAGGTAGGAGGAATAGACATAGGTTTTCTTAAAAAGCTGATGTCTAAATAGAATAATAGACATCGGTTTTTTTACGAAATCCCATGTCTATTTGAGAGATAGACATTGGTTATTTCAGGAAAACCCATGTCTATTATACAAATAGACATCAGTTTTTTTCAAAAATCCGATGTCTATATTTTTTACACACGTCGGACTAAAATCCGACGTCTATTCCACTTGTATAGACGTCACTCAACTTAAAGTCGAAACAGAAACCGATGTCTATGTCCAAAAATGTCCGCCGTCTATGTGGGTTTCTGTAGTAGTGTGTGTAAGAACCTAATTTTGATGGGTCATAAAGGGGGGGGGTATTTATACCAAATGATGGGGGTCCTAGGAATAATCCTAGGTTTCCCCAATCAATTTTGACCATTTATCCACCTTCCATCTAAGGTCTGCCCTTATTTGGGTTTTCTTGCATCACATGGGCCTTTTATAAGGTACACTACCTTTAAGGGCTATGGCCCAACACAAAGTGGTACCAACACCACCTTATCATTTAAACCTCCCGAATTTCATAACAATTGACTAGCCAACCTTAACACCATAATCTCACATATTTAACAATACAAATCCCCGGTTACTTATGCCATTTACTCCAAATAATATCACCGAAAGAGTTACGTAACAAACCAAAATGGCACAACTTATAACTACATTTGTAATAATACACCAAGTAATAATCGTTTATAACGAGCAACGTTGACTAGCATGCATAACTAGTACTCCCTCTATCTCCACTCACTTGCCTATAACCACGGCAACAACATGGCAACAGCAACCACATCACCATCCACCACGACAATACCACCAACAAAGGAAAACACACTAAAAGAACACAATCAATCTTCAACAATTTAACTTGCTTAACAACCTCTAGAATTGATCATAAACTCTCCAAAATAATGCCAATCAACAATGTAAGAATTAAGACAAGTAAATCCTCTAAACTCAAGCGTAAAAGCGTATATGATAAACATCGGCATCGGCAAAACCTTAACCATATGGAATAAAACTTACACCTTTAAGTAGAGGAGAAGGAGGGAAGTCCCATGGTGTGATTTTCGTCAAAAACGAGCTGGAGAATTGAACGGGGTGAGCGAGTGAAAGTGGCGGCCATGGTCGAGTCTCCGCGATGGTGACCAAGATGATGCTACGTGAATATGATGATGGTGGTGGGTTTTAGGAAAAAGAAAGGGTTTTCGATAATTATTAAGCTTTATGGTAAAGTAAAGGCAAAAAGGTAAATTGGCTAATTGTTAATTAAAATTATGTTTTATTTGTCTTTCTTTTTGTAAAAACTAAATAAACATTCACAAGAACCCCAAAACTAATAGTAACACCCTTTGATAATGTGGGGCTATTAATTACTAACACAAAGACCATGAAAAAAGGGGAAACTTCTCCCACAAGCTAAACAATTCCTTTGATTAGTTTGATCATGGCGAAACAGAAGAAAAGTGGAAGACCCAAAAAAATTATAGCATCGGAATCAGAAGAAGAAGAGCAATCTAATGGTACTGGTTTGGAGGCAAATGGTGATGGTTCGCCCAAAAACACACAAACCTTTGAGAAGTCGCTTCGGTGGCTAATCTGTTCGGCGACCACTTGGAGTCGGCTTTCCGGCAGAATGGCATCAGGTTCAGTCAGAAACCAGAAGATGAACCCCACCCAGCTCAGGAAAATGTTGCAATTGAAGGTAACTCTAACCCTGTTTCTCAGACTAGCAACCTAGGTGGTAAAAAATGGACTGAAATTGCTAGAAGTAAGCGCCTAGGTATGGAATTGTCTTTTGATGAAGAAGCGGCGAAATCTGATGAAGTTACTCTCACTGAGGAGGATTTAGCTCAGGTTATGAAAATGTGGGAATTTACTCTTGTCGGAAATGTCATTGGAGGCAAACTGAAATTATCTGAGATGCAAGGGTTTGTTAATAAGGTTTTGAGTCATGTTGATAAGCCTAAGGTTCAGTATTACAAAAAGGGTTGGTTCATGTTTCGTTTTGATTCTCAAGACGTCATGGATCAAATTTTGAAGGGAGGACAATGGAAGGTTGGAGGCAATTCTCTGGTTCTAAAACGCTGGAATCCGCAATTTTCCCAGGAAATTGACAGGGTTTTAAACATCCCAGTTTGGGTTATCTTCCCCGACCTTGATCCATGTTACTGGTCAAAAGAAGCTCTTAGCAAATTGGCCAGTAAAATTGAAATCCCAATGTATGCTGATCATACAACAACAACCCAGGAGAAAGCTAGGGTAATGATAGAGGTTGATGTTTCTAAGGAATTGCCTGATTACATCACCTTAAATTCTCCTTACTGTGGCCAATTGATTCAAAAGGTTGATTATGAGTGGTTGCCCTATTACTGTCATGGGTGTGGGAAATTAGGTCATCAGGCCAAGAGTTGTCGATTGCTGAAAAAAGTTCCTGCTAAACCTGAAGCAGTTTAGAGGCCTAAACAAGATGCTGCACCAGCAGACCAAGGAAAAGCTGTGGATATACCTGCTGCAAATGCTGCTCAAAAGGTAGTGGAAACTGTAAATGGTAAATATTTGACAGAGCCTGATTCTCAAATGATTAGCCCAAATACTCCACCCCCAGCAATTGAGCAAATTGATGATCAGGGATTCAGAATGGTTCTGAGCAGGACACACAAAAGAGATTCGAAGAAGGGATTAGATTTGAGCCAATCAGTGGGTGGGAATTATAATCAGAAGTATGGTAATGGAATTCCAACTACATAACTGAACAACGCTTTCATTGAGTTGGCCAAGGAGGGTATGGAAGAGCAAGTCAGGACACCTGACCCATCTTCCACATGATAGCTGCAACCTGGAATATTCGAGGCCTCAATGAAGGCCTCAAACAGCATAAGGTTAAGAGCCTGATGTTGTCTAAGAGTATTGATATTATGGGAGTGTTAGAAACAACAGTTAAGGAGAAAAACTTCAGCAAAATTGTTAGTAGGAGATTCAGTGGGTTTAGTGTCACTAATAATTACTCCCATCATTACAATGGGCGTATATGGGTTATCTGGAAGGCAAATATAGTTAGTTTGAATGTCCTGGAGGTTCATGCCCAGTACATTCAGTGCAGGGTTGAAAACCTGCAAAGTCAGGACAGTTTTTTCCTTACTGTCATATATGCCAGTAATTCAAGGCAGGAGAGATTGGATCTTTGGCAGCATTTGGTGAATATTTCAAATACAATGACTGAGGCATGGATTGTTATGGGGGATTTTAACATCATTAGATCCCAAGAAGAAAGGATAAGCACTCAAAATGCAAGCACAAGTGGTATGGAAGAATTTGCAGACTGTATGATAAACTGTGATCTTGAGGATATCAGGTGTAATGGAGGTGAATTTACTTGGTCCAATCATCAGGATGGTCTTGACAGGGTGTGGTCGAGACTTAACAGAGCACTAATTAATCCATTATGGCTCAATAAATTCCATGTCTCTTATGTTGATGTCCTTAATCCAGGAGTTTCTGATCATAGCCCCATTTCTGTTTGCATCAAAGAGAGAGCTAAAGTTCATAAAAGCTTCAAATATCTCAGATGCTGGGGAGAACATGTAGATTACAGGAGTATTGTTCTTCATTCCTGGAGTATCCAAGTGACAGGCAAGGTACTCCTATGTATAGACTCTTTGGTAAGTTGAGAAATGTCAGGCAAGCCTTGAAAAAATTGATCAAAAAGCACTTTTCAAACTTATCTAAGAGAGTTCATGAAGTTAAGGATAAGCTGATGGAATGCCAGTCTAATCTGCAAGTTCATCCAAGGAATCAGGAGTTAATGGAAGAAGAACATACTTGGAGGGAAAAGTATTGTACTCTTAAAAAAGCAGAATTAAGTATGCTTGCACAAAGAGCCAAAATTACCCATCTCAGGGAGGCTGATTGCAGTACCAGATACTACTATAATAAGAGTGCTGAAAGAATTCATCATAATAATGTTGGTTCTATTGTGGATGAGCATGGTGTGATTCATAAGGAAGAGGAGGATATCAGTAGGGCCTTCATTGACTACTACAGAGGGCTTTTGGGTAAGCAAAAACAAGTTGAGGACTTGGACAAGATTGATTTGGGTGGTGCAGCTATTAATGAGGCTCAAAGACAAATGCTAGATGCTCCATATACTAATGCTGATATCAAAAATGCTCTTTTCAGCATTGATTCTAATAAAAGTACAGGTATGCGATTCACAATTTCTTAAAGACAGGGAAAATGCTTAAACAGGTTAACACTACCCTGTTAGCATTTATTCTCAAGAAAGCAAATGCTGCAACAGTCGTGGATTTTAGACCCATAGCTTGTTGCACCACAGTTTATAAAACTACTAGCAAACTCCTGGCTGATAGGCTCAAACTGGTGCTCCTAGCTATTATAGGAGAGAAGCAGGCAGCCTTCACACTTGGGAGGAATCTGTTTCAGAATGTTGCTCTCTCCCAGGCATTAGTGAAAAGATATACTCAAAGAAATGTCTCCCAAAGATGCTTGATTAACGTTGACATAAGAAAGGCTTTTGACACTTTAAACTGGGATTTCATCAGCAAATGCCAAACTATATTCAACTTCCCACCTGCATTCTCTAAGCTGGTCATGGTCTGTGTATCTTCAACCTGGTTCTCTCTTAAGATCAATGGGAATATTAAGGGTTTCTTTCCTGGGAAAAGTGTTGTCAGACAAGGTGATCCCATTTCTCCCTACTTATTTGTTATGGGAATGAAGATTCTTTCCAGGCTTCTTAGAAACTTGCCAAAATTCCCAAATTTCTCATTCCACCCCAAATGTGCCAGGTTAAGGCTGACTCACTTAACCTTTGCAGATGATATGATGATTTTCACTAGAGCTGATTCTCCCTCAGTTAATGCAGTAGTTAAATGCCTGGATATTTTTGCTGACATTTCTGGATTAAAGGCCAATCCAAGTAAGACTGAAATCTATTTTGGTGGGGTTCAAGAGAACTTGAAGCAGCTAATTCTCAGTGAATCTGGCTTCTCTGAGGGATCATTCCCTTTCAGGTATCTTGGGGTTCCACTGAATAGTGCTAGGCTTAATTCTGAGATGTACGGTCCCCTCATTCAGAAAATAAGAGCAAAAATAATGCATTGGTCTAATCAATTTCTTTCTTATGCTGGGAAATGCCTGCTGATTAACTCAGTGATCTTTGGTTTGCAAAAATTTTGGAGTTCTAGCATCTTAATGCCAAAGGGGATTATAAAGAAGATAAATAGAATTTGCAAAGATTTTGGCTGAGGAGTAACTGATGGTAACAAAAAGCTGATGTTCAAAAGTTGGCTGAGTTCATGTGCTCCCAGAAATAAGGGTGGGTTTCACATCAAAGAAATTCTTGGATGGAATAAGGCCCTCATTGCAAAGTGGTTATGGTATTTGCGGACTGATCAGAGCAGCTTATGGTGTAATTGGATCAGGGAATATGTCCTGAAAGGGAAAACTGTGTGGGATGTCATAGCCAACCCTCATGATTCTGAGCTCTGGAAAAGCATCATCAGTCTCAGAGATGAAATCCTTGTCTCTGCTGGTTCTAAATGTCAGGCAAGTAAAGTTTTAACTTCATGGAGCACAGGGCATAAATTCCATGTTAGTAAAGCTTATGAAGCTTTTAGGACAAAATTCAGGAGGAGAAAGTTGTACAAGGTCATTTGGAATGCAGTGAGTGTACCAAAACATAGTTTTACTGCAAATTTAGCAGTACAGAAAGCTTTGTCGACTACTGAGAATCTGAATAGAAGAGGCCGGATCATTGTTAACAGATGTTGTCTCTGCAAATGCAATGCAGAGAGTCACCAACATTTGTACTTTGAATGCCCTTTCTCTCAGGAGCTCTGGTGCAAGGTCAAAAGTTGGCTGAATATAAGCATGGATGCCAGCAGTCTTTGTGGTATTGCAAAATAGATAGGAAAGCACACCAAAAAGGAAGCATTGGAAAAGTAATTGGGTGAAATGCAGCTTCAATGCCATTGTCTATATGGTATGGTATGAGAGGAATAGTAGGTTGTTTAGAGAAGAAGAACATAACATAGATTGGCTCTACTTCAAGATCATGTTCTTTGTATGTGTTAGAATTTTCAGTTTGATAAGAATGCAGTAAATGAGGAAATCATTGATTTTCTCAATGCGTGATCTCTAGTGGTTTTCTTTTTGTAAGCTATTTTTGCTTTTTTTCCCCACAGTGGAAGAATAAAGCTCCTAATTTGCTTGCAAAAAAAAAAATAGTAACACCCTTTTAAAATTATTTTTCAAAAATGCGGGGTGTTACATATTGAGCATAGGAGTTCTATTACCGTACCCACCCCCCCCCCCTTCTTTTACAATTGCTACGATCTAAAATGTACTCGTTTAAAATTATATACTACTCCACCCTCTAATTACTTAACTTACATCATTCATTTAGCTAGCTACTAACATAGATAAAGGGTAAGTTAGTCATTCTAATAACTAATGTAAGAACTATTGTAAGGTAACCAAACAACACATGTGATACGAATTTCAAAGAATTCTAAGTTCCTAGATGGTATCCAAATGCTCCAAGGCGAATTCTCGTGAATTTGCCATAGGAATTCATTTCCTAGGAAATTGTATCGGCTATTTATTACTTTGAATAATAGCGTGCATAAAAAGCTGACGTGGAGATGAGTTAGAACTTGACATGTGTACGAAGAATAGTATTTGATTGGTCCAAATTAAATCAAATACATATGATATGATATAATTCCTTTGTCCGAGTTTAAACACCCTATGTTTTTTTTCGGGGTGTTCAAGTCTAAATGGAGTAAGTTTTTTCCCACCCTTCAACACTCCACTAACTCCAACAATAATAAACAAATTACTCATTATCTCTAAAAATAAGAAATAAACCATCCATTACCTCTATCTCCTCCAGTCGTGTACCATAGAATTCCTCCTATGTATATTCTCTCCATTTGAATTATGTAATCTATTAAGAGAAACGAAAAGATTGTAAGTCGCTCTTACGCTATTTACTTATCTTGGCAAAACATTAACTTTTCAGATGGCATAAAAATATCAAAGATCATATTGCCAAAATGTATACTCGATCAATAAATCTGTATCACATTATAAATTCATATTATTTTATTCACATAAGTTTTACCCTTATAATTTCTTATTTATAGCTATATGCCGGAAAAAAAAAATGAAGTTTCAGTTCCAGTGATAAACAGAATGGACCCTTTGTCCCGGCCATTGTAGCACGTGTGTCTTTGACTATAGATAGCCTTAATTGTGTATAGTTTCGAATCGTTGTACTTGCTCTCTAGGGCTGGTTTTTGTAAGCTTTTGTCTTTATTTCCCTATATGGATGAATAAAGTACTATCTTACAACAACAAAAAAATAAATTTTTTTTCGGCAAATTCACATGGTGCCCCTGAGTTATGCCCCCACTTTGCAAACTACTACTCTCTGGTACCCCTGAACTATTGCACCCAATGCACATGGTGCCCCTTTTACCCATATTGACCGAAATTGACTAACGGGTTAAGTGATGACGTGGCAATGGGTTAGCAGTTAGGCGGGAAAATTAGTGTAGGATTAGTAATTAATTATATTTTTATAATATTAAAATAATAAAAAAAAATTAAAAGAATTTCCAAAAAATCACAAAAAAAAAATTCTTCAGGAAATATTTTTCAAATTTTGCAAGTTTAATAAAAAAAAGTGCACATGGTGCCCCTGAGTTTTACACAGCAATGCACGCGGTGCCCTTGAGTTTACTCGAAAAACTAAAAAAAAAATTTGTTTTACATTAACCACCCATTTATAAAACCAATCACAAAAAAAGACTTTTCCTGTTCTATTTTCTTCGTTCCTTCTTCCCTCTTCTCTGTTTTTTTATCCGTTTCTCTCCTCATAAAACATTATCTAACCTCTCCAAATCCAATCTTTTTTGCTTGCATCTTCACTACAACTTCATCAGTTCATCGTCTCACCATCGTTGGCAATAACCTCAGGTAAAAACATCTTTTTAATCAATTTTTCTGGGTTAAAAACATCTTCACTACAATTTTTCTCGATAGTATACCACGACCCATGGTAGAACCGAGGCACCCCGAACGGTAACTCCGCCATCGAAAGGCCACTAAGTC
>JBBYHQ010000017.1:3214493-3242228 GCA_038382645.1 Spergularia azorica
GTCACTTCCCATAAATCATCTCCCTTCTTTTCAAAGAACACCATAGCCTTGCATCCAGTCCTCAAGTTCAGTTTTGTAAACTGCTTACCAACAGCCCCGGGTTGCCTTTTTAATCCTTGATTTGAACAAACAACTTCTCTCCCCTTTACTTCAGAACTGTTATACCAATATCTGATATTATGAAACCTAGTCCCAAAACCCTTAGTATAAGCATAGTCATTATATAACTTATGAGCTTTGTCCATAGAGGGGGCAGTCTTCCCTAACAACACAGATTCTGATGCTTCTGGTACAACAACTTTCGGTTCCCCTAAAAATGATAAAGACATTCATTTCAGAACATAAATCAACCATGCCAGAACAAAAAGTAACCATTCCAGAACGTAAAATAACCATTTTAGAACAAAACAAAAACCATATTCATTCCAAAAACAATAGTTATTCATTCCAGAACATAAAACATCCATTTTATGATAAAAACAAACCATCCCAGGACAAAGAGTAACCATTCCAAAACAAACACACCATTTTAGAAAAAAAAAACAACAAATCCACAAACAGTTTTCATTCATCCTAGAGCAAAACCCATCCATTTCATGACAAAACAAACAAAAAAATCAGCCCAGAACAAAAACATCCTTCAATAAAATGATCCTAAACACAAAAAAGCACAAATCATCCTAAAACAAAATCAAACACATCCTAAAACAAATCAAAATCATCCTCATGATCAAATATACGAAAATATCAATGTTGAACCTGCTGCCAATTCTGAAACTTTGCCCTCCATTTTTGGCAAAATTCCTCGTCCGCCATATTCGCAAGTTCGTCCGCCATATCCACAAGTTCCTCGTCGATATCCGCAATCTCTTCTTCCATATTGGCGAAGATATCTTCTTCGTTCGCCATCGTCATCGATCAAATTTCTCAGCTGGGAAACTTACGCAATTTCGCGATTTCGAAATATTCGGACAGAGGAGAGAGAAAATAACTTGTCTAATAAGTTTTGGGTTGGGTTGTTGGTTTGGGTTGTTTATATTGCTTTTGTTATTTATGGGCCGATGGGCCGCGCGTTTTCTAACACATTACAAAATTTGGACGGGGGGTACCATTCTCTTGATACCCCTGGAGTACGATAGTATTTGCATCTTTATTTGTAACGATGTCGATCTATTCACGTAGAATACAAGGATAACGTTAAATGTTGATGTGTTTGAGAAAAAAAAGTAACGGGAAAAATAAAAATTGTCCATAGTGATTTATAACATGCGAGTACATAAAAATTCATTAATAACATGTTTAACGGAATTTTCTCATGCATGGGGTCCAAGATATATGGGCTGGTAGTGCGTTCCTTGGAGTCCTTCTTGATGCACCAATGACATATTTCCTAGATAGGTTGCGTTGGGTTGCTCATAAACTTAATAGGGAAGAACCTGAAAAGTTTTCTGGTTCTATGTTGGGACGCCTGGTCAATCTGTAAAGCCGTGCACTTCGAGGAACCCCCCCCCCCCCAACTCAGCTACTTATCGCACCAGGTTAGTAGCATATTAAAGATGTTATGCGAATACAATTTTTGCCGGTGTTAACTTATTGTCCGTCTCCTCACCGAGATGATGGTCTTCCCCGCCCCCACGGTGCTCTAAAAATTAACACAGATGCGGCTATCTTTGAAGGTTTAGGCTGTGGATTGGGTGTTGTAATCTGCGACGAGGTAAGGAGGCTTTGTGTTGTGGCTTGTATGAGACTAAATGCAAGGTGGTCTCCTTTTCTTGCGGAGTGTGTTGTAGCTCAGTATGGAATACAGGTTACGAGAAGGCTGGGGTTTGATAATGTCATGCCGGAAAGTTACTGTACACTACTACAAAATCAATAATAGACATCAGTAAATAGACGTCATACTTTAGGAAATATGATGTTTATTATGAACCGGTGGCAATTTAGCAATTAAGGTGAAATAATAGACATCAGTTTTTTTCCAAAAGCTCACGTCTATTAATAGATGTCAGTTTTTTCTCAAAAACTGATGTCTATTGTCATCACATACACATCATCTTTTGTAAAAATCTGATGTATATGCATCTCGATTTTTTATTTTATTTTATGTTTGTCTGGTTTAATTTCCACCGACCCCAATCTAACCTAGATGCATCTTCTCTCTCCTTCCTCATTTATCCCTTACTCTTCATTCTCTCTATCTCATTTTCTCTATCTCCTCTCTCTCTTACTCCACTCCTAAATACAACCTACTTCCTCCATATCTCTCCTCATCCACCCATAATACATCTCCATTGATTAGTTTAATTTTATGTTCATAGTAGAATCTTCCTTTTCCCTTCAAAAACTTTTAATTCATCTTTGATTTGATTATTTTTCCTTCCAAAATCGATCTAATTCATTCAAGGTTTAATTTTATACTCAACTTCAAGATCCTTGATGAATCAAACTGAAATCACGGGGTTAACAACAAACATTAGAGATTCGACCATAATGAAGTTATGTCTTATGTATTTTTGTATAAATTTGGGCATGTGATTTATAACAAAATTTTGATATGTATTTGGAGCAATACTATGTCGTTGTTATTGCAAGACTTGTTTACAATTCGTCGAAAGCATTTCTTCTTGTGAGTTTGTGTTCAAATTTAATGCCTTGTGAGTTCGTGTTCAAATAATAATGTGCTAACTCATGTGTTCATTGAGCATTTCTTCTTTTTTTGTAGGCCCAGATCTGCCATTTTATAAAATTTAAATCCATAATCTAGATCTACATTTTTTTTTCTCCATAGGTGCATGTAATTATTTCTTATAACTAGATCATCTTTTTCGTTTCTTGAAGATATGTAATTTCTCCTTTGATCTTGTATTGTAACACTTTGAATGTTATAATAAGGCATAATATATTTCATCATCTTCCAATACTTCAATTATTTCTGCAATACATAAATTTTGTTAATAAAAACAAAATAGGCTGCGTATTTTTTTTATATTACTTTGGACGAATAGACATGGGTTTTTGAAAAACTGATGTATAAGCTGAGTTATAGACATCAGTTTTTTAAGAACTTACATGTCTATTTAACAAATACACATCAGTTTTTTTTGGAAGTCTCATGTCTATTCAACAAATAGACGTCAGATTTTTTTTATAAAGCTGACGTCTATAATTTGGATGCACGACGGACTGAAATCCGATGTCTATTGCTCTCCCAATAGACGTCACCCAACTCAACGTCCACCAAGAATCTGATGTCTATTGCCAAAAAAGTCTGATGTCTATATGCGATTTTGTAGTAGTGGTAATACCCCATATTTATAAGGAGGTTTATAAGAGATGTAAGGAGCTCATATGAGTGCTGAAAGAAATTTATAATGCTACTCATATAAACAAAGTCGGCTTTCCTTTTAGGAAGCAATTGCTAATTAAGAACTCCACAGTTAAGCGCGTTTGCTGGAGAGTAGTCTAAGGATGGGTGATCTCCTGGGAAGTTTCCCAGGGTGCGTACGAGGGATGTTAAAGTGCACCAAAACGACCTGTGTTGGTCTGTGAGGTCTATACACAGCCTGGCGAGCTGTCATAGGTGACTACTTCTAATCCAGGTGATAAGCTTGTGTGTTACAGTGGCGCCTTGGAGGTCGTTAGATGTGCCAAGAATGTTGTTGTTTGTAGGGGCCCTAAAGGTCTCATTATGAGGATGTTAGCTCTTTATTGTCTTCTTTTAATTGTTTTTCTATTTCTCTTATTAGGCGAGATGGAACACGATAGCACATTATTTTGTGAGAATGGAATGTCTTGTTGGTGATGAAATGTGCCTTGTAACCGATTTTCCCCAAGCCATTTTGGCTTTGGCAGATATTGATCTAATATAATCAACCACATTCTCGTTCTTCTCCCAAGAAAAAAAAGATACTCCTTGTGTCACAGTCACATTCACTGACGGCGACGCCTGTCACTCCAATGGAGTTCTTAGGGGTGGGTGGGGTGCGGCAGGGACAGGGTGGTGCTAGAGGTGGTCATGGGGGTCGAGAGAGGGTGAAGTGGCAACTTATCGAAATCAATAGGTACGGGCTAAAAGAGTGTTATGTGTTGCAAGACCAATAATGATGGTCATTCTTGACTATGTTCAGCGAGGATGGCTACCATAGTTGTAACACCCCACAATTTTAGAGATATAATTAATTAGGGTGTTACGTGTGATTATCATTTTAGTTTATTCTTAATACTATTTTGGGATTTAAGGACCACTTCTTATTTGGGTATATTTCCTAATTGGGTAATTCCTATAACAATTGATTATACTACCCTTACCAACACTCTCACACTCTACTACCAAAATTATATAATCTAAACCCCACCCCTCTCTCCTCAAAAGAAAAAAAAAAAAGAGAAGACTTGCTTCTCTCCCACGCCGAGCCCCCACACGCCGTAGCCGCCCTGAACCGTCGCCGATCGCCGCCGTCCCACCGCCGCTAGATCCCCGCTGCCTTCCCCTCTCTATTCCCCTCTTGATTTAATATCAAGACTAGCAGTTGTTATACTATGCTCCCCGGACCACCAAGCGCACGATGGTCCGAGGACACGTGGCGCGACGCCACTGGCTGAGCAGAAAAAAAAACCATATCTCCCTCGCTCCTGGAATCTGGGTACGACCATCACCCACATCTCCCTTCTCTCCTTTGCACTCCCGGCAGATGACCCTTCCAAAGCACCACCGTCGACCACTGCACACACCACCAAAACAGCACCAAACACCCCACTATAACCGATATGAAATTTTTTAGGCAAACTTCATCGATCTTATGAGTATTATCCATGGATGTCACCCCTAACATTCATGGATCTTACCATATGAAGTCATGGATATGAAATTTTTACGAGATTATTAAATCTTTGTGAACTCAAAAATAAAAAAATTAATCAAGATCCATAATCTTTCTTCCAAAAATCGTTAATTTAAAAAATGAAAAACCTAGACTTTTCCATCAAAATCCATGGATATGAAGTTTAAAGTTAAGATCCAAGGTACAAACTAGTAAAATCCATACCTTATTCATATAATATCCAGATTAGATGATAACAAGATCCATGCCAGTAGGTCGCCGACGACGATGGTGGGTAGGCGGAGATGAAGGTGGGTCGACGGACGTAAAGCATGGAGGAGGAAATGAGAACAGATGAGAGAGGGTTGAGAGAGAAATGGAATCACGGAATCGCCGGGGATGGGCCGCCAGAGACTGGTGGTGGTGTGTCGGTGATGGTGGGCGACGTGAAGAATGAGAAGGAGAGAGAGGGAGATCAGGAGAGAGAAAAAAAATCTGAAGAATGACGTGAAACATAGATGAGAAGAAGGAAGGGGGGTTTTTTAAAAAAAAAAAATTCGCCAAGCCAATTAAAAGTTGACACGTGGCCCGGACCAGAATGCATGTTGTGGTCCGGGGACCACGATATAATTTGCGCAAGACTAGTAAGTCCCTCTTTATTCCCGCACATTCTTAATTTAGGGCTTTGATATTTTATGTTTAATTGTAGCTTAAAACATGATTTTGGCTATAAAGTTTATAGTCTTGTGATCTATTCGTCGTTATAATGAGTTTTTATGCATGAATTTGTGAGTTTCTAAATTGGGCATTTCTAACTAGGGTTTAGGTGGATTTATCATGATTTTATGAGAGTAATTGCATGAAATTTGAATGAGAGGTTACTTATGAGTTGGGCATTGTGTTGTGTTAACTTGGGGAGATTCTATCATGATTTGAAAGGATTATTTCACTTCTGTCCAAATCCGATTTTGGCCTCTTTAAGGTGCTAATATTGGTGTTTTAGCATATAAATGGTTTGATTTTATTTTTAGCATAATTGTGGAGATGTTGTGTAAGTTTGGCGCGATTTGGGTGTCATTTGGTTGTCGACATCTAAAGTTTTAGTCTGTTGATCTATGTATATCACTACATGAACCCGGGATGCCAAAGAATGAGTGCCAGATCCATTGGTCTTTCGAGGCAACTCCTTCCAAAACAAGGGTTGCAACTCCGCTTCGTCCTTGATACATCCCTCTCCAAGCTGCAGGACAATTTTTCCGCTCCCAGTTGCATGCAATCAATGCTACCAATTATACCTGGAAAACCACGTTGCTCTCCTTGTTGAAGTAGTCTTCGTAAATCGTCTTCCGTAGGTCTTCTAAGATATTCATGGCCAAAATTAACAATAACTGATTCAGTAAACTTTCAAAAGGGCTATCCTTGATTCACCTTCTTCCTTAACGCAGCTTCATAACATGCAACAAATTTCATTACAAATTCAGCTACTCTACCCCATCGACTTTTTAGCATGGCTTCCGTCCTTGGGTTCATTTCATTTGACCTTTGTTGTTGTGCTTCATCATAACTCTTCTTGATTAACCCCCAAAATATATTTTTCCTTTGGTATGTACTTACTATTTGATCCATAGAATGTTTCATAAATGATGAGAGCAGGGTTTCATCCTCTGCATACGACCAAGTTCGTTGGCCCCTACGGTGATTTTGTACGGATGATGGTGGTTATGAAATTGGTTGTGAAAAAAGTTGTGGACTAATCGTTTCATTATCAACATTTTCTTCATCATCTTCTTCGTCTTCTTCATCATCCATCACTTCTTCCACTTGATAAAAATTTGATGAACGTGGTTGAGTGGATATATTTGGATAATTTTGGAAGTACCCAAATTTTCACGGGAGTTTGACATATTTATTTGTGAACAATCTAACATCAATTGTGAAAATTTTTCAGGATGGTTGTTTTTGTATTGTAGAAATAATTCGAAATTTGGATCGAATACAAAAATTTCAGAGTTTGTAGAGGGTGTTGAACAATTTTCATAATTAAAAGTATTTTTATCCATAATGAGAAATTGGAGACTACTAGTTGATGATACAAGGATGTTTTTTCCCCTTATTTTAGATAAGTGGTAAATTGAATATTCAAAGTTGTCTCAAAATATAGCAAAATGGGTATCAATATATAGATGATAAAAAGTATAGTCGTTGATAATTTGTTTTTTTTTTTTTAAATTATTTTTGAAGTTATAGTCGTTTGTAAGATAATAACAGCTATAATTTTGATTGGTTAACAGTGTTGACACGTGGCGTGTGTGTAGTGGTCAATAGTTGGGAAAAAATAAAAAATAAAAAGATGGAGCCCACTTGTGTTTTGCACGCCACTTTTTCTATCAAACTTTGATAGAGTTTAATTTCTATCTATTTGTGATAGACATGTATCATTGTTGTAGGCCAAATTTTTTCTATCAAACTTTGATAGAATCATTGATAGAAGAAAAAGATGACCGTTGTGGATGCTCTTACTAATCCTATCGACACTATTAAAAAGGCAACAAAAAAATTCTAATTATTTTTCCAGCTTTGTGAGAGAGTCCAAGTTTTATAGGAAACTAGAGAGGATCTTTTCCTATTACATGTTATTACTAATCCTATCGACACTATTAAAAAGGCGACAAAAGTTCAATTTGCAATAGAATTTTACTAATACATGTTTTTAAAGTAATGTAAAATTGGAAGTAGATGCCTATATATATAGTAATCAACTAATAATGCATGCAATCAATTTTTTTTTTCTTTTTTTTTTTTGCGAATTTTAGTACATTGTGTTTATTATTGTTAGAAATTTTACAGTAAAATATCGGTTTAACCGGCTTTAATTTGCATACAAACCAAATGTAATTTTTAGTAGTAGCAGTAGTGCGTACAAGCAGTAGTAAGTAGTAGTTGTAGTTGTAGTAGGAGTAGGAGTAAAAATAGGAGTGTAGTAGTAGTATTAGTAGAAGAGTAGTGAAAGGTTATTAGGGAAGTAGTAGTAGTTGTAGTAGTAGTCAGGGCCGGTTGGCGCATAAATCCAAATGAGAGAGTACTAGAGTAGTATGACAATCGGAGTAGTAAATGGAAGTATAATAGTACTATAGTAGCATTAAATGAATGTTATGTTATAGTTATACATGATGTCCTAAGTCCTAATCAGATAAAACAATTGTCCTTTATTATATACGCAAATTTCATTCATCCAGCAAAGCAAAATTAAGATAGGCGTAATATATAGTAAAGTAATGGTACAAGGATAAGAGCAGTACATAGAAGAATCCAACCTTTGTGCTATATAACCCAACAACGTAATTTTATTTACTCCCTTCATTTCTTTTATTTTTGTACATTAGGCAAACCTTTTTCAAGATTTAGGTCCCTATATTTATACGAAGATGTTTTCTAGGGTGCAAACGATCGAATGCAAACACAAATTAGAAACGGATTTATCATATTTTAAATATAATTCAAAGAGAGTTTATTATCCACTCTAATCCTACTACAAAGGTGGAGCTCATCATTGTTTAATTTAATCATAATCATAAAGAGAGATCATTATTTATTCTGATCCTACGAAAAAGTAGATTGCATTATTTATTTTAATCTTACTCAACAACTTAGTTTATTATCTACTTTTTCCTCATCAAAATAGTACAAATTATTTATTCTATTATGAGGATGAGATTCTAAAAACTATGATTCTACAAGAATACCCGTATCGCAATGCTGAACACGTATTTAAACTTAAGGTCATGAAGAACTTTCCAACATTCTGCCAGTATGAGAAAAGGCCTTGAACTTTCTTTACCTTCTTCCAAGCACTAACAGGAGATGTGCTTCGTAAGAAAGATTGTCAGGCTGTGATGCGTTTTGTTGATAAGATTAATATGAATTATGTGACTCAGCATTACGCATTTGATTGGATCTCCACGATTGGCTTCATCACTCGTCTACAGCAGAATATGATGTGTACTTCGAAATATTGTATTTACACAAAGAAAATCAAAGAGAGTTTTGTTACTATGCTGAAGGGCTAAATAAAGATTTACTGCGGTAACTGAGGGTGGTTGTTCAGCATTACGCACAACAGCCAATCGGATACCCAAGCAGAATCATTTCTTTTCAACAAATGGAACATGAGATTTCAAGAGACCATCCGTGATTTATGTTAGCCATTTACATGGGTTTGTGCTCGAAAGACGTGTACCTATGAATCACTCTAGTGCATATATATAAAACTGACAGTAGCAGTATAGATGTCTGGTATTACAAAAATTCTATTATAGTTGTTAGTATTTGACAATTAGGATAAAGAATGAAATCAGGACCATTAAATTAGGATAAAATAGATTTCAGCCATTTGATCTGTCTTAACCATGGTTAAAAAAGAACCTACAATACACCTTACCACATAGGATTATAAAATAAATTACTTTTTTATGTATTCAAAATATTTTTTCCTTAATTCATTTAATTTTGTCTATCCATACTTATCTGCATTTTTATTCTTATGTAATTAGTTTGGTATGGAGAGTAATTAGAAAATCCCGTACAATCTTTGTTATCTAGCCATACCTCTGTCTTCTTCAGTGCACTAATTGACTTGTCCATGAAAACAAATAATAAGCAAGACGCATCCATGAAAGTTGCAAGGACAACAATGCATTGTTATGTCAGATTAAAGAAAAATTTACCGAGTTTGTAATGAGAAAAATTACCCCAAACTCATCTCCTTCGTTCCCTACTCCCCACTTCAATCAAGTTTCTAATTTTTCCCCAATTTACCCCCTTTCTTCCCCAATTTTATTATTAAGACTATTTTTGCCCAGAAAAATAAAAGAACGTTGATTCAATCATCAAGAACTGATGGAGAGACGGAATAAACATTAAGGTATAGATCTTAAGAATAAACCAAACTCTCCATATAAGAACCAGTTCACGGCAAGCTTCGACCACCACAACGTCAAAGTTTTGCATCTTCTCATTCGGCGGCGGTGGTGGCGGTACCGGCGGGACGGAACAACCTTCGTCATATCGTCTTTCAGGTAGGGGAAAAAAGAAGGAATGAATTGGGGGAAATCTGCTAGATTAATTAAATTGGGGAAGAAAGGGGATGAAGTGGGGGAAAGTTTAAAGAACTTGATTGAATTGGGGAAGTACAGGATGAGTTTAAGGGGAAAAAATTGAAATGAATTGGGGAAAATTGGGGAGTTGTAATTTGCTTTTAGTGATTTGTTGGAGGAGGTGGTGGTGGAGACTGGAGAGACCCATGATTTCTGGGTTGAAGTGTGATTGAGTCATTGAGAGAATACGTGAAGGTAAGATAAGAGATTTGTGCATTAATTTTATTTTGTTGAGGGGAGAGACATTTGTAATTGTTGAGGCATATTTTGACAAATCTAAATTAATGTTTTTGGAAGATTATGTAATATTTTATATTATTATTTAATTACTAACTATAGTTTAATCCTATCCTAATTGTCAAAAACTGACAATCACCATAGAATCATCGTCTGGTATTATGTCAAAAATAGCAATCTGATCATGTGAACAAAATATAAGTTATTTAAATATTTTTTGTAACCCAGATATGGCTACAGGATCATATATCCCTGGTGCAACCACCGCCAAACCAAAATAACTACAACATAAGAAGTTTCGCTAATTGCCAAAAGTGCAATATGCAAACTTCGTTCGAGGACTGGAACAAGTTCTTGGAAACAAAAGGTGAATCGAATGCGGTTTAAAACTCACTGAAATGACAGTAGCTCCTTATCGTCACAACCATGTTCGACTCATCAGCTTGTCTCGTATCACCTACATATTTCTGTGTGGGGTGATGAGGCAGTTGGGGCGAAGACAACTAATTCCTAACAAGGATACATTTCCTCCGAATTTGGAAGCACAATCACCGCATGTAACACCCCCAATTTCCTAGGATTTTAGAAAATGTAAATATTATTTGAAAACACAGATAATTGGGAGTGTTACCGCCACGATTAAAAAAAAAAACTAAGTATGGACTTCTAAATTAAATGGTGGTCGTCTCACTGCCCTTGATACCCGGGAGAATCAACTACACGACCACACAAGTATGTCAAACTGAGGGCGTCTTTCGTCTTTCCTTAAAAGAAATCGCAAGTTTGTTATTAATCTACTTTGATTTCATGTGTTGATGTGTGTTTTATCAGGAGTAAGCATAGTCAAATTGTTATGACATGTGTGGATTTATTATGACTGTTCTCGGTGCTCTTTGGTGGGTGATATGAATTTAGTTAGAAATTAGTTTACTATTTCAAGCATGCTTAAGAACTAGTACAAACATGTGTTCTCCTAATTGTTGCATCTAATTTAGTTATGCTTTCATTTAATGCATGGATGAATGCACCTTTACGTAATATATTAGCAGTATGCTTGTATAATTAATTTCATCGCACTTCGCATGCTACCTATATGCCTCCGTAGTCGGCTATGAACTTTATATTTATTTTGGATCAAGTAGTAGAGGCCGTCTTTTGACGGGTGATTTGGGTGCCTTACACCTTCCCAAATCGTACCTACCAAAGGAACCATTCTAGGTTCGTAAGATCGTAGAAAGAATCATGTAGGCGACTCCATTAAAAAATAGCGAGACCCTGTAGGCCCATTCCCCCAGGCCGGTACCGTATCTCACACAAGTATGGAAAAGGAATGAGAAATGGGAAATTTCAACTACTGGAGGCCTGAAAACAACCCCTAAAGTGGTCAATGCAGTGGTAGTGGTGATCGCTGATGTTGAAGTCGATATTGGCGAAGCAATGGACGTCAATCCCTTAGTTACCAATGAAGGTGCAAAACCTTCCGAAGTGATTCTGGAGACTAGTGACGAAACAGTACGCGTAGAACCCAATGTTGAAACCAAAGGAGTGGTCCCCAAGTGTTTAAGGATTTGGGAAAGTAGCCGACAAGCTTGACACAGCGATGTCCGAGAATCCAGGCAAAAATGCAGGTGCGAAACCCTTGGTCATGAAATCCGAGACATCTAATGCAGAGACCTCGAAAAACAAGCAAGACTAGAAGTCGTGCTTAGCCTTTCTAATCGCAATGAACTCGGATCGTTTACCATTATTAGTTAGTTCTTTAGCTCTTGGGACTTTAATTGTATTTGTTTGTTTTTATTTTAGCAATATTGTTAGGAATTCAAAACATTTTATTTGTTATTTTTGTTTTATTGTTGGAAAAATAATAAAAGACCAAAAAAAATTAAAGTAGAAAATATGTTTTGATACGGTGATACACACCACTTAGTAGTGGTAAAAGAAAGGTTTTTATGCATTTAAATGGTTGCTTTTGGATCAATGTGTTAGCTAATTCTATCATTCGTGTATTTGTGCTTTAACATAAGAATTAGTGGTTTTGTGTGTATTTATGGCCTCAAGATTGATGTGCAATTGTGTGGAATGACAATGAGGCGATGAAAGATGATCCAAGGACCGATACGACAAGATTTAGACGAGTTTGGAAGTTAATTCAGTTCATTTACGGAAGGTCAACTTTGAAACTTCATCACTTTCAAACCGCTTTGAATTTTTCAGTGAAACTAATGGCATAGTAAAGTTCATGATCTTATATTTCCAAGAAGTGGTCACACGTCTTCACAGAGCAAGTAACGAAGTAGTTATGACCGTTTGAAAAACGTCGCCAGAACCAGTCTAACGACGAGAGACATTAGACAACTCGTCTGACTTCAGACGAGTTGTCCGTCCCTGTCTCGACGACTTCCCCAGAGACCTCAGAGAGCTTTAAACGACTCGTCTGGAAATGGACGAGTCGTCCCTGATTAGACGAGTCGTCCCGCTGCGTCGGCGTATTAGACGGGGTTCCTAATCCCATTTTGTAATCTTTTAGTATTTATACTTTAAACTTTCGGTAGTTTTAATCATTCAATTTTCAAGATCTAAGTTGTATTATTTTCAAGACTATGCAAGGCTAACGACCTACTTCTCGAATTTATTAATTGAAACTACAAATTCATTCGAATAATTGTGAGTTCTAACTATTTCAATTATCGTTGAGTATTATCATTCTCTTTGTTTTAATTGCATATTGATTGATTTATCGTTAATTAGGTTGCAAACTAATTAACCCTAGGTTAAATCGTATTGCTAGAATCATCAATCAAAGGACTAATTGTTTTTTAATTGATTCAATAGTAGAAACTAAACCTTAATTCCGCGCTGATAATAGATCTAGGGTTTAGGAGAGAATTGATGTATTGATTGAAGATCGAAACCGCGTGTGTCATCTAGATCTTATCTATCCTAGTTGTTATCGTTCTATTGCTTATTGCTTTCGTTGAATTTAATTTAGGCGCTCGTCTTTGTTATTCATCGATTAAGACTAGTTGGTAGGGCTTATCTCTCTTGCTAGCTATTATTTAGGAACGATCGAAAACGAAAACTCCGTTTTCACAACTAGGTGCTCAACATAATTGATCTAAGTGAGGACAATGATCAATTGGATGAACTATAGTGGATATTAATTGTACAAGACTTTTCCCTTAATTGAATTGCAAATTACTTCTTTTCGTTTGAACATTTGATCAATACAAACTCAAAACCCCCCATTTAGTTACTTTTGCACACTTAGATAATTACTGCTCTCTGTGCATACGTTCCCACTTGCCCATTTACTATGTTTATAGGTTTGTGTGGTAATTTATATTTGTTAGGCATACGACTTTGGTCTGTCATACGGCTCATATCCCCCCTCCTTTATTTTAGAAAAAACAAAACAGGGATTGTCGGCATCGAAAGCATATACGAGGCAGACTTCAAAGCGATTTTGCGTCCATACACTAATTTCTTTGTGTTCGCACTATACAAATGAAGGTGGGAATGCCAGTGTAGTACTAACATCTAAATATTGAACGAATGGTGCATATTTGTTATGAAGTTAATGTGTTCTCAGTTGGTCTCACAAGTACTTTATACATAATAAAGTCATCATGCGTAACACCGCTTAAATTGGTCGATCCGAGATTGGGGAGCTTATCGAACTCTATTCCATCCAAATCCATTAATCGGACTGCCCCTCCGCTTAAGATTGTTTTAACAATGTAAGGGCCAGCCCACTTGGGTGCCAACTTCTCTCGTGGGTCGGTTATTGGTGCTCGAAATTCTTTAAGTACTAGATCTCCTTCCTTTATGTTTCGAGGCTCCACATGTTTATTGAAAACTCGACTCATTCCTTTTTGATAAATTTGGACATGGTTTAAAGCCCTCAACCGTTTCTCGTCTAAAAGAACCAACTCCTCATACCGGGTTCGTAGCCAATTTGCTTCTGGTACTTCACTTTCTAAGGTTGTGCGCAACGATGCTACTTCAAGTTCAATTGGTTGAACGACTTCCATTTCGTTATACTAAGGAGTAGGGAGTAGCTACCGTAGACGTTCGAATGGAAGTGCGGTATCCCCAAATAGCGCAATGTAATTTATTTGGCCAATCCCGATAACTATCCGTCATTTTTTGGATGATGGTTTTGACATTTTTGTTAGCACCCTCGACAACTCTGTTTTTTTGAGATCGATAAGGGAAAGTAAATTATGTTGAATCATGTATTTGGCTAGGAGATATGCACATTCGCCCTTAAAAGGCGTCCCTTGATCACTCACAATTTCATGTGGTACCCCATAGCGACAATCAACATTTGTTTTGATGAATTTGGCCACATTTTTGGCTTTTAAGGTGGCATTTGAAGCACCTTCCACCCACTTTTTGAAGTAGTATAAAAGTATGACCTCCTTATGCTCCGACTGGACGGATCTTACCAACTATGCCAATACCCTAAGTGGAGAAGGGCCAAGGTGATGTAAATGTATAAAGGTCTGAGGGTGGCATGTGTTGAAGATTAGCGAATATTTGTCATTTATTACATGTTTTGACGAACGCACAACAGTCATGTTCCATGTGAAAGTTATTTAGCCTCTGTTTAGACTCCACTAATTAGTCACTTAATTACGCCTAATTAAGTTTAGCTAAGGGTTTTAGTTGCATGTAAGATTAAAGAATGAAAAAGTGTATAAAAATAGTTTTTATATCTTAATTAGGAGGAATTTTGACCACACCTTCAAAGAAGGTTCCTGAGCTACTAATTATGGGATGCTCCTCCTTAATCTTGAGTTTCAAAGTTAGGAAACTTCCTCCCTTGATCCACCAAAAAACATCTCCAAAAATCTTACAAAAACACTAGTTTTCAATGAGATTTTAACCCTAAAAGGCTAAAACCTTATATATAATTAGCCAACATTAGCTTGTGATATACTAGTCTTATGTAAGTGTTTTGATCAAAATTTCATTGACATGCAAAGAAGAAAACTTGATCTTGATGATGTTGGATGTTGGCTGAATTTTGAGAGAAAATGGAGGTATTTCTTAATTCTCTCTCTAATTTTATATTGTTTTTTGTGTAAAAGGATGCGTTGTGTTTGTTTGACCATAATACACACTATATATAGTGGTGGCAAAATTACTATTTTCCCCTTACTAATGATATCCCTAACATCCAATGTAACACCCCCAAATTTCCTTTCCTTTTTAAAAACATTATATGGCAAACCAAAACACAAATAAGGAAATTCAGAGGTGTCATTTCGCACTCGAGTCAAAGAACCGAATGCAAGGAGATTTCAGATTTCAGAAGTCGAACTACAAATGTCTAATGGTCTAAAATGGTCTATCGCATCCAACACTTAAAATTACAATAGTCCAAAATCTGAAATATAAATATGAAATAGTCTTAGTATTATTAATGGTCTACTAACTGAAAGTCTAAATTTATTTAATCCAACTTATATCTAGTGAGTCGTCGTTCCCCAATGCATCATCTACTCCGTACCTGTGGTGGATTTAAAACACAAAAACCACAGTTGAAAAAGTCAGTGAAATTGAGTAAGCTAAAACCTCAACTCGTTGAAAACCAAAACTCTTACCGGGAGTTTGAAAAACGTTTTAGATTTTATTTTCGAAAAAACCACACTTAGCACGTTGTCACATAAACCAATCATCAAGACAAATCAAAACATCAAAATAGAAGTATCACAATAATTTCAACAAGTGTTTAACATTTTATCAATATAATCCAAATCATTCTTTTATATCTTTAATGAGGAATCCATACCAAAATTTATAAGTGGGATGAGCCGAATCTGTAGCCAACTCATCCAAACCATACCAATCATATATTTATAAGTGGGTGAGTCGGTTTTTACCGAGTTACCAAACCATACCATTATATACGTGGGTGAGTCGAATCTTTAATTTACCGACTCAACAAACCATACCAAACAAGACTACTAGACCTTAAGTGTGCACACTCCCTATTAAGTATTGTTAACCTCATAGAGTAGTACTAGAGCCAAGCCCACTAAAGACCGATGCGGTGGGCAATAAAGTGGAGCCGATGTGACTCAAACCAATAAAGTGGAGTAGGTGTGACTCAAACCAATAAAGTGGAGTCGATACGACTCAAACCAATAATCATCGTGTATCCTCACACTTTGCTTATTTATTTTGTTTACAATATCAATCCTTTAAACAAACTTATATTTCAATAACCATACAATCATTCATAATTCCACCACAAGAACATCAAATATCCAATCAACCACATTCCAAATGACATTCTTTGAATCATAAACCAAACATTATACCAATAAAATAATCCAATCCAACAAGGTATGAAAATCAAACAATAAATCGTTCTCCACCTATCATGATATTAAGTTTTCATCCAATATACCAATCACTTTACATATAATTTTGAAAGGTTTCTACAATTTAAGAAAGGTTGAGCATGCTAGTTTACCTTCTCAATGCACACAAGAACACGACAGCACAACCATCACAAGTATTTTTTTGTCTACGAACTCAGGGGCCACGGCAACGGAAGGAGGAAAGAAAGGGTAGAGAGTTGGTCGGCCAGCGATCTGTAACGGCGATCTGGGCAGGAGAGGTGGTGTGTGCGGCTGTGTGCGAAGTGGGTGAGTCGTGCAGAAAACAGAGGAAAGCAGGGGAGGGGGCGTTTATGCGTGAAGGATGAGAGAGAATTGAGGGTTTTTATATTTATTTATTTTTCCTTTCTTCTTTCTCACGTACTTCTTGTCTTTTTTTTTTTCTTCTTTCCTTTTTTTTTGGTTTGGGTATTTGTTTTGGGGTTTGGGTCAATATGGTGTTGGGTTAGTGTATGTAATAGCTAGAAATAAACCAAGTAAAAGGAATAAATTAACCTTAATAGCAAACCCGAATTTATAACCCATTCCCGAACCCATTTTCGACAACGACTCACGAAATAACAACTAATTCATTTTTCGCTAGAATAAATTAGCTAATACTACTTAAATATAATTATAAAAATATCCGAATTTTCGGTATATTACATCCATCCCCCATTAAGACAACGCTTCGTACTCGAAGCGCAAAGTAAATAAAAATCAACTCGTTACACAACCTCACAATACGTACAAAGTCATATGATGCAAATGTATAAATGCATGGATGCAATGTATGATTCTAAGTTTACTGCAAAGTTGACATTACATCCAATGTTACATTTGGGTATAATTTGTACACTACTAATCTATTAAAGTGTTAGTTAATTATTATATTATTTGGTTGAGGTGGTGACCCGACCCGTTTAGAATTGACCCGGGCCCGACCCGACCCGGCACGTGGACAAGCCTAATTTTAAGTAACACAATAATCTAGGTATAATGGCCTACACTATGCCAAAAATTACATTTAACACCGGGTGATAAATCAACCAGACACCGGTTATACCCGGTGTCTAGACTGCCGGTGTCTTAGCCTAAGACAACGGTTTGGCTAAGACACAGGTTGCTATTCGAAAATCCGGTGTTAAAAGATAGCAGATAAGACACCGGTTAGGGACAAAACCGGTGTCTTATGTCCTACTAGAGACCTTATTCGTACAACACATACGACACCGGTTCTAGGTATAACCAGTGTCTTGTCTCAAACAATTTCTCAAAAAAAAAAAAACAAAAAGGAATTGCAGTGGAAAAAAATGCATCGAATTTTAATCGGGAGGACATAAATATTGAAACTCCAGAAAATATGTCACGGAATTAAAATTCCACATACAATTATAGAACCACAACATTTATAATTGAACACAGTTCATTCATATGTGGAACTTAATTAAAACAACAGTTTTTATAATCAAAATTTGTAAATAAAAGTATTACAATAAAATGAACGAGGGAAATTAAACCTAAAACAAACAAAAAAACTCAAAATATTCCATAATCTTCTCCCAGATCCATGACGGTTTCGCAGAGATTTCGCCCAAATGTATAGGATTGAATGATGAAAAAAATATCATGTGTTAATGAGTGAGAATCGTACATGATTTCGCCCAAAGTATTAGAATAGGATCTAAATGAATACCGGATCTAAATCATGAAAAACATTAACAATGAAAAGAATAACTTTTATTCAAGTACAGTGATAGAAAAAAATAAACAGGTATAGAAATTTGACCACATCAAATAAGCATATTGAAACTTTGAAATTCTTAAATTGATTAGTAGAATCAAATGCATGTTGCCATATTTTAAGATGCATGTACGAGGTACGACATGTATCAAAAAGATCTAGAATTTCAACAATATGAAAATTAAGATCCAAACTTGCACTATTAACACATCAAAAGACGATACAAATAAGAAATTTTGACCAAAACTTTCCAAAAAAAAAGACGAACTAAAAAGTTAGAACTCACTCTTGTTCTTCATCATTTGTGACCAACAAATCTTGGTTATTAGGGCCTAATCTTGAATTTAAGTGTAGTTATTAGCTTATATTTGCATAATCTCGTCACCAAAATTCAAGAGCAAGCACTGTACTACATACTAACATAGCATTATTAGAAATAATTATTTGTAATTTGGGTTAAATAACATAACAGAAGAGAAGAGAGATCAGGATAAGAATGAAGAGGAGGGAGGAGGTAAAAGATGAAGAGGTGTCAAAATGAATAGAAAGGCGGAGAATACAAGGGGAATGAAAGAAAAAAGAAAAAAAAAAGGTATAAGTACAGGGGAGAGACGTGGGTTCTAGGAGAAGATAAAGAGGGGTTGGAAAGTTATTATTATTATTATATCATGCAAAACATGTAACACCGGTTTTGCGAAAACCCGGTGTCTTATGTGCACTTTATACACCGGTTTATAATGCAACCGGTGTTAAACGTTCCCATCAGTTTTTTTGTTTAAATTTTCCTTTTCTTTCCAACTATATTGTGCAATTGTTTTTTTCTATTTAATACATATAACACCGGTTGACTGAGAACCGGTGTCTTAACTTTTTCTAACACCGGTTTTCCTTGTTCCGGGGTTATATTATCCGGTGTCATGCAATTTTTGGCGTAGTGCTAAGATTATTGATGAAAATCCTCACTTGCTCTTTCTCATCGGGCCGCTTTTCCATTTTGGCTGCCTTTTCATGCCATCTAGGAAGAAAAGTTGTAAAGTCTCCTTTCTTCTTTTAGTTCGTAACCTCAAGTTCACGTGTGGTGACCTCGATGTCGGCGTTACACGAGTAATGTCTAACAAATACTTGTGTCATGTCCTCCCATGTAGCAGTTTTCTTGAGGTCAAACGAGTAGAACCATTGGGTGGGGGCTTTTCCGAGAGATGTTGGGAAACCCCGCAGATACATGGCCTTGTCTACGCCTTTTACGATCATGGTATCTTGGAAGATTTGTAAGTGATTGATGGGGTTTTCGTTCCCCTCAAACTTGGGCACATCAATTGAACTCATAAATTTTTTGGGTAATTTAATTTCTTGGTAAGTTCTTGAGTTTGGTTGTTCAATTCAAAGTGGTTAACGCCCATGTTTGCGCGGCGGAATCTTTCTTCGAGTTGTTCAAGTCTTCTGGTTAAAGGGTTATTGTCTTCTTCCTCGCCGTCGGAGTTAGTGTCTCGGCGCCGACGATCCAACTTCTCCTTGATGTTCTTGAATTTCTCATCATACTTGTCCAAACGTTCAGCTAGAGCGTCCATACCTGGACCTTTTCAACTATTTCTTCTACTGTCATCGTGAGAATGACGAGATGCAGTTGAGTGTCTAACAAGGGGTGAGACACCTAGGAAAAGAGGTTTACCTAAATATATTTTAGCATCTATGACTGACTTTACGGGTAAACTAGGACCCGACAAGGATGACCTGTAGCTAAAAATCCTATGTTTTACTGTCTTGAAATATTTAGAGAAATCCTATGGTATTTAGGCCACATTTCAAGAACACGTACGTAGGCTATATCAATATTTTGGTCAAAGCATAGGCACATAGGAAACATTGAGACCCACATAATAAAGCTACCGAATGCACGCAAAATAACACGTAATTAATCCTATTTTTACTAAATGGGGTAGAAAATAGGGTAAGTAATACCCACGACTAGGACAAAGCTCATTAGGTTTCGGTACGTCAGACTGTGCTAATGAGTTCATCCATTTGTACTCTATCAGTTGACTAGTACAAGCGTCGCGGGGTGAAAGCAGACCATATTTTCATCGCATAAACCAAGATGGTCCGATGAGCATTAGTCCTTTTTCGAGGTCAATTGGTTTTGTCGTAGGGCGCAACGTTCTAACACGGCTTGCAAACTATATGAAATATGCAATATTAATTACGCATTAAATTATTTAAAATGGATCAATTTTCAAGCTTTACAATTAGTCCCCAACGGAGTCACCACTGTGAGATGTCGTATCGGGGGGTTGCCGATCCTCTTTCCCAAAAAGCGCCAATGACACAGAGTCGCTAGAGGGATTTTTTTTATAGGTAGGTAAAGATGATTACTTAGCCATGAAAGAAAGAAAAAAAAAACAGAAAAAATGTTAAATCATAAAATAACAGTCCATATATCTGCAGTAAGAACAATAAATGCCATAAGCATCAAGGTTGCTTCATATCTGCAGTCCATCTTATCAACAAAGAAGATTGACGACATAGAGGAAGCTTTACTTTCTTGACTACATCTAAATAAGAAGACAAAATTAATTGATATATCAGACTTCCACTATCCACCAAAGCTATTAGTGAATTAAGCAGACCATCCAACCCAAACATCCTCTACTTGGAAACACCAAAAGAGATTTTTCTAAATTCTTCAAATTCTAGACAAGCATTTATACTATACGTCTGACAAAATATTGAGGATACAAAAAAGCACCTCAACCACAACTGTTGCATTCTTCTTGGACTTGCTATCTGAACTAGAGCCTATTCTACCCGTCTTTGTATCTGCTTCATCCAAGTCTTCATTTTCGGCTTCTAGTCCATCGATCTAATGAATGTAATTCTAAACATATGCTGAAATGATTCAGAGTTGAATTGATTACAATTCAGAATTTTTAAATTGTTGAAAGTGGATTGCTCCATAAGGATTCTACCCTCGACAAAAAATTGGACCAAATCTCTCACCTAATTGCGAGAAAATCAAAATATTTAGTAAAGAAACAGAAACATGATTTGCCCCAAATTAAAAACCCTAAACCAATAAATTGATTTATTCAATTGCCCCAAACCCTAGTTCGAAAGTTCTAGTTATGTGTAAAATCTAGAAAAAATAAACACAATAGATATCTAATCAACCAAATTAAGACATTCAACATATATTGGCACGAACAAATAGCCTAATAATTGAATAACGAAATAAGAAACCAAAACATTCATTATTTAAAATTGGTTGGATTGTTTATGGATTGAGATCCCCTGGAGTTGAAAAATAACTCTACACAGTAGAGTTTACTTAAAATGTAAAATTAACTCTACCATCTGTATTTATCTCTTACTTTCATAAATACATTTTCAATTATATTTTCCGTTTATAGTAAACTCTACCAACTCTATGAAAAAATAACTCCAGGGGATCTGAATCCATTGTTTATTTATATGTAATTGGTTGGAAATTTAAGTAGCCTTGTGGTTGACTTTGTGAGTCAACTATAACATAATAGTCCTAAGCTTTTGTATTAAAAGTAGAGACACAAATTTAGGGTTGTTACATTATGGTTCCATTATCATGTTACATATTTAAAAAAATTATTTCCCCTAAAGGCGCACGAGTAACAAATAGAAATAATTCTATGGGTCAGCATTTAGATAAAAAGTTGAAGATGGTGGGGGGTTGGCTAAAAACGTGTATCATGGATTGAGGATTGCCAGTAACGGGACGGATAAAGAAATTGACCTGGGGTACTAGGTCGGGTCGAGGGATCAACGAGGGTTATTTAATAGTCACGCAAAATAATAATCAACGTGGAATTATTTTGGGTTATGGATTGGGCGGTTATTGGGTCGGCTTAGCCTTTAACGGCGGGCATACAACTATCAGACGTTCTATTGAGAATTTCACAAGAGAAGTAGCTCTGATTCACCAAAAATAAATACATATTTGACAGGCCAAAGTCGTATGCCTAACAAATATAAATAACCACACAAACCTTTAAACGTAGTAAATGAGCAAGTGGGATCATATTCACAGAGAACGGTAATTATCAATGTATCTTGAGTAACCAAATGAGGGGTTATTGAGTGTAAGTTATCAAGTAATCAAATTGCAAAAGAGTAATTTGTAAACAAATGGAGGAAAAGATCTCGGTCAACTAATGTCCACTATAGTTCACCTAATTGATCCTCGTTATCAACTAATCCTAATTTGTTGAGCACTTAGTTGTGGAAATATAATTTCCTATCGTTCCTAAACTGTAGCTAAGAGGAGAGATCTGCCCTACCTAATAGCCAAAATCGGTGGATAACAAAGACGCGGGCCTAAATTCAATCCGGCGAAAACATAAATCAATTAAACCTTATCAACAAAGATTAACAACATCTAGACACAAGCGGTTTCGATTTTCAAATAATATGTTTATTCTCTCTAACCTAATTCCAATTTTCAGCATAGAAATACTAGGCTACTTGCTACTTGTGGATCAACAATCTAACAATTAGTCCTTAAATTGTGAATCTAGCAATATGATAGATTTAGGGCTAATTAGTTTGCAACCTAATTGAGCAATGAATCAATCAATAACAATAAGAACGAGAGAATAAACAATACTCAAACTAATTTAAGAATTAGAAATCAAACTCACAATTGACGGTGAATATATAATAGGTTCGATTAATCGATCCGAGAATAAAGGTGTTTAGCCTTGCATAGTCTTGAAAATAACCTCTAAAAGTTCTGAATACTAAATGAATAACAATAGACGGAAAACTAGGTTTAAATACTAAAAGATTACAAAACGGATTATGGAAATCCGAAAATACGTCGACGCAGCGGGACACCTCGTCCAACCCCGGACGAGTCGTCTGGGACACGGGACGACTCGTCTGGATAGAGACGAGTCGTCTTAACTTCTTTCTGCTCGGCACCGTCCTTTAGACAACTCGTCTGGAATAGGGACGAGTCGTCTCGGTCGCCGGACTGGTTCTGGCGATGTTTTCAAACGGTCATAACTTCGTTACTTGGCCTGTGAGGACGTGTGTGTGACCACATCCTTTAAAGGTAAGATCATGAATTTAATATGCCGTTGGTTTCAGTGCAAAATTCCAAGCGGTTTGAGAGTTATGAAGATTCAAAGTTGACCTTCCGTAAATAGACCGAAATAACTTCCAAACTTGTCCAAATCTTCTCATATTGTTCTTTGGATCACCTTTTATCGCCTAATTATCGTTCCACACACTTGCACTTCAATCTTGAGGCCATAAATTCATACAAAAACCACTAATTCTTATATTGAAACACAAATACATAAGAGATAGAATTAGCCAATAAACCGATCCAAATGCTACCATTTTTAGCATTAAAACCCAACATTGCCCACTACTAAGTGGTTGTATCAATATTGGAGATAGCTAAGGGTCTGTTCGGCATCGTTTGTGATTTTTTGTTTTTTGCTTTTCAAAAACTGAAAACTGGTTTTGTTTTATAATCTTAAAATTTTTATAAACTGATTTAATTTACTCCTACAATCAACATTCTTTATTATTTCTTTTTCAAAAGATCACACATCCTAGTTCTGTTAATCGATACAACCAAGAGCATACTTCATTAATATATCTCCCTCTCTCTCCTCACTCCTCTACATATCTCAACCTCAACCCACTCACACAGCACCAATTTCCATAGCCATCTTTGTTTTAAACCCACCCACGCCGCATCAACCTCCATAGCCATCTTTGTTTTCAACCCACCACCCTCTATAGCACCACCGACCTCAACTACTCCAGAAGTCCCCACCTTAAAAGACCATAGTCCGACCCATTTTCACCACTCCCACTATACGTTTGTCAATGACCTTTACCCGGCAAAGATAATCGGCTGAAAATTGGCGGAGCAATTGATCAGAAAAGTGAGATTTGTTCTTCAAATTGCTTAGTGGACTGAAAATTGGCGGAGCAATCGGTGGACGGTGGTAGCTGTGATTACTGATTAGTGGGCTGCCGGAGGTCGTTGCAACTCAAAGGTATCGAAGAAGGATGATTAAGAATTTCACAACTGAAAATATTAATTTAACCATTAGCCACCCCATTAGCCTTCAATTACACTATCCACGTCAGCAGTGATGTCACCGATGACATCAGCACTCATTTAATGATATCACTGCTGATGTCATCGCCACCTCATTATTGCATGTGTTTGACACACACAAAAAATGAGCTTGTGAATGCTTGAACCTGTTACCTCAGAGTTACGGGTCAACGGGTGGGGTCAGAGTTAAAAAAAAAAGTGTGTTAAAAAGTAGTCGGGGTTAATATGAATTACAATTCACAAAACCGGGATCCGAAAATAACGGGTCACGGGTCAAAAATTGTAATTCGTACATAAACATAAAGTACTGATATAAATTCACTATACTTACTTAATTGTTTTCATTAATCAAACTTAACTTTTCTAAGATGATACCAAGATAAATACGTTTTTTTCGTCTTAATTATAGAAAAATTGGGACAACGGGTCATCTCAAGTTTAACCCAAAAGAATACTGGCCTAAACGGGTTCGAGTTAGTTATGGCTAGAACTTGATCAGGGAAAAAATGGGCTATTAACCTTGAACAACGTGTAACATCTGGTCGGTTAAATTTTTTACAGTTCTAATATTTTGCGTTAAGTATGAGTAGTAAAATAGAGTTATAACCAAGTTCATATAACAACCCGTGCAATTTTGCACGGGCTAATAAACTAGTTGTTTTTAAAAACCAGTAAAATTGGTTTGGAAAACCGGAGAGTTTATTCCTAAACCTAAGGGGACTTTATTTTTGGCAACAAGAATTATCGAACAAGTTGTGATTTTTTTTGGAGAAAAAAAAACAAAAAACCACAAACTACAACAATACCGAACGGCCCCTAAACTATTATTTTGTTTGATTATAATTTTTCAAATTTTATATATGCTGTGATGTATAAAGTTGTTAAGGTAGTGCATATATACATGGTTTAGTGTGATATTCGATCATATACATTTTAAAATCATACAAACGAATATCTCACTCAACGTCGAGCTAACAAGGTAATGCCAACAAAGAAGCGTGCAACTAGACTTGGCAAACTCGACCTGCCCGACTTGTTGACTCGAAAACCTAACCCGATAAGACTCGAAATTACGATCAACCAAACTCGACTCGACCCGTTAATGTTCTACCTGACACCGACCGGACTCGACTAGAAGTTACCCGTTATCGGACAAATACCGACTTGTAGTGCCAAAAACTAAAATGGGCGCACATAAATGACCATCGGTTTGATTATGCACCGACTCAAAATCGATCGAATCCAATACAAAATTTACGCGATAGAACCCGATCTAAAACCAACTCGACTCGAAAGATCATCTGATTCGATACGACCCGACCTGATACGAACCAAACCGAAATTATTCGACCTGAAATCGACACGATCGACCCTTTTGCCACCCCTACATGTAGCAATGAGCCCGTAAGAACAAGCTCCCTAATGTCCTAAACCCATTGTCTATCGAAATGAAACCTAAGGCCATGTACAACGCTGAAGCGCGCTCTCCTTGAAGCACTAGCTATCTAGCACTTTCTGTGTTCTTGAAGTGTCAATACCGTACTTCACCACTACAATGCTATCACTCTCATTCTAACTCACACCTCACTTTTAGTGGGTCTAGTTGTATCTATTTATCACATTTTCTCATTTTTACTCATTTGTTACAATCTATTTTTTCGTAAATAATCAAAATAAGTTAGATATTTTTCAATATCACATAAAATAAGGAGAAATCTATTTGGAAAATTCATGTGGCACCCTCAAACTTTGACAAATTGCACATGTTACCCAATTTGACAACTTTGTGCACATGGTACCCCTGAACTTACTACTTTGTGCACATGGTACCCAAATATTAACTTCCGTTAGATTTTCCGTTAAGCGATGATGTCATGGTTAGTTGTTAGGTAAATTAGTTAATTAAAGTTACCAATTAAGTTATATAATTTGATTTTCAATTTAAAAATAAAATTAAAAAATAAATTTTTTAGACTTCTAAAAACAAATCTAAAAAATTATTTCATGAACAAAAAATACAAAAAAACTTATTTTTTTTTTCATAAAAATATACTAGTATATTTTTTTAAAGTATTCATAATTTTTGCACATGGTACCCTTCAATTACCACTTTGTGCACAAGGTACCCTTCACATCACAACATTTCGCACATGGTACCCCTATAAAAAATAGTTTTATTTTAAAAAAAAAAAACTTTTTAAATATTAAAAAAAAAAAAAATTTCTAGAATTTTGTTGGATTTTTTTATTAAAATATTTATTCTATATTTTAATTAACTAAATTACCTAGCAAATAACCATGACATTATCACTTAATGGAAAATCTAACGGAAGTTAATATTTGAGTACCATGTGCACAAAGTAGTAAGTTCAGGGGTACCATGGGCACAAAGTTATTAAGTTGGGTACCATGTGCAATCTGTCAAAGTTCGAGGGTACCACGTGAATTTTCCGAAATCTATTTTATATCATGTTATAACATTACTTTGAAAAAATAAAAAAATTATTTTTTTGAGGGAATTTCTTTTTTTTTTTTTAAATTAATTATCCTCGAACTTTATTAACTTAGAAAAAAAATTGATGATTGATTGATTACCATAATTTACAACATACTCCCTCCGTCCCCCTTTAAACACCCCAGTTTCCTTTTCGGGGTGTCCGTTTTTAAACACCTCATTTCAAAACTTTCTAAATGGGGTAAGTTTTCACCACACATCAACTTTCCACTATCTCTAAAAATAATAAACAAACCACCCATTATCTTCAACAATAATAAATAAATCACTCATTATCTCCAACAATAATAAACACAAATTCGATGAGAGAACAACCCGAGGAAGGGACTAACCACACCACCTTAATCCACGAGTAAAAAAGGAGCGGGGTGTTTAAAGGGGAACGGAGGGAGTATTATTATATGGGTTTGGGTGTGGTAGTTGAGAGGAGAGAGACAGAGAGTTGTAGCTAACTACTTATGTGCTGTAAATGGAGAATTAGGTATATCAAATGTTGACCATAAATTTAAAGTTAAGAGTTACATTTTCATTTCGTTAAAAAAAACACCATTGTACCGGCTCTAATGAAAGTCACGTACAAGCAACTAGTGAAAGCATATTTACTTCCCGTCTCCAATACGTCAGCACGTGCCCAGGTGTTAGCATAACAACAAGACTTTAATAAACCTCCCACTTACTTCCACTTTACTCTTTTTCTCTTCTCTCACCAAATCTCGTCACATTTTTTTAGTTTCATTTCCTCTCTCTCTCTCTTCTCTCCTCTCTCCA
>JBBYHQ010000017.1:3242328-3259852 GCA_038382645.1 Spergularia azorica
AGTTTTTTGTAAGCTCTCGGTTTTTATTCCCTTTTGGATGAATAAAAATACTAACTTTTGCTTGCAAAAAAAAAAAATAAAAATAGTAGATTAATCAATTCACAATAACATCAAAACCAAATACCATGCACAACCAACAAAGTTTAAAATTATATTTCACCACATAGCCACATTAAACAATTTTTTTTTCAAAATACACACCGATCGTGCGGAACACGAGATCCTACCTAGTCTAGATTAATTTTGGGTTTATTAACAAGTACATTTGATTTTAATTGATCGTTGTAGTGAAGTAAATGCAATCGAAAGTACAATCGAATGTTTAAGAACCTTTGACATACTTTATTACTTAGTATATGTAGTTTTGGCTTATAAATGGTGTACTCGAGGAACACGAAATATTTTTGGATATAAAAGGTAGGAATTTGGAAGAAAAGTAACTATAAAAGGTAGGAATTAGAAATTTTTTCCTTAAATATATACTCCCTCCGGTCCTATTTAAACTTCCTTCTCCCTTTTGCGCACTCTAAAAGAAGAATTAATAAATAATAATTTATGATTTATTTAGCAAATAACTTTAAAAGCTAATCTTAACCAACATCTTTATGTTGCCTCCCTAATTTTTCTCTCGACAAAAACCGTAATATTTTGGGAATGGGAAGAACAAAGTCGAAACCCTGTAAAAGGGAGAAAGAAGTTTAAATAGAACCAGAGGAATACTAGTTTGCATGCCCGGCTCGCGCTCGGGCTGAATATTTATATTGTTATACTTGTTTTATAAAATATCGGTTTATCTTTTTTATAATATTATTAGCAACTGCTAAATAAAAATGAGTTATTTGACCTCTGTGGAAGAGTTAAGGACATCAAGGATAAGCTTACCCACTGTCAGTCAGAAATTCAAGGGGATCCAATGAACATGGAGAAAATAGCAGAGAAACAAGAGCTTAATGCTAAATATATCAAGCTCAAGAAAGCATAAATGAGTATGATGCAGCAAAGGGCAAAGGTTAAAGCCATTAAGTATGCTGATTCAGGTACAAAATACTTTTATTCCAAGATTGCTGAGAAAAAAATTGAGAAATGCAATTGGCTCCATAAAAACCATCTCTGAAGATCAAGTTCAAGGACACAGGAGGGTGACTAATGCATTTGTGGATTATTACACTTCTTTACTTGGGACAGAAGCCAATATCAATGCTTACCTAGCAGATCTCATTACATCAGGAGCTACACTAACTGATAGCCAAAAGAGCAGGTTGATTACTCCCATTTCAATCCCTGAAATCAAGGAGGCTCTGATGACAATTGACATTAATAAAAGCCCTGGATTTTCCTCAGGGTTTTTTTTATTGATGCTTGGGACATTATTGGAGACTCCTTCTGTGCTGCAGTCCTTGAATTTTTCAAAACTGGATAAATGCTGAAACATGCCAATTCCACCTTGATCTCTTTAATCCCCAAAGGACCTACTCCAAGCACAGTAGCTGATTTCAGACCAATATCCTGCTGCAATACTATATACAAGACCGGCAGCAAGATCTTAGCAAATAGAATGAAGGAGGTGTTGCCTGATATTATAGGCATGGAACAAGTAGCCTTTGTAAGGCACATGCGTCTTTTTGACAACACAATGCTGGCTCGTGAACTTGCAAGAAACTATGGGAAGAAGAACATATATCCAAGGTGCATTATAAAGGTTGATATAAAGAAAGCTTTTGACTCAGTTTCTTGGGATTTTGTCAGAAGCATTCTTCATGATTTTGGTTTTCCTGCCCAATACTAAAGCTGGATCATCTCATGTATCACCACAACCTATTTTTCTCTGAGTATAAATGGTGTTGTGGAAGGTTATTTTAAAAATAAGAAAGGGCTCAGATAGGGTGATCCTTTATCCCCATACATATTTGTTCTATGTATGGAAGTTCTGTCTAGACTACTCAAGGGAGCTCCTAAAAGCCAAAACTTTTCATGTCACCCAAAATGTGTGAGAATCAACCTCACTGATCTGGTGTTTCGTGATGATTTGCTTATTTTTACAAGGGGTGATGTTCCCTCAGTTAAAGCCATAGCAACATGTTTAGAAAAGTTTGCAGGGTACTCTAGTCTCCATTGAAATTCTTTAAAGACAAATTTTACTATGGGGGTGTTGTTGCAGATATTAGAGCTCTCATTGCAAAGGCAACTGGATTTTCAGAGTGATCTTTCCCTTTCAAATACTTAGGGGTTCCATTGTACCATGCCAGAATCAGTGAGTATGGTCCAACCTCTCCTCAGTAAGATCAAACATAAAATCTCACATTGGGCCAATCAGTACTTATCTTATGCAGGGAAAATTGAGCTCATTAATTCAGTAGTTTTTGGTCTGCACTGGGGTGCAAGCATCTTACTGCCAAAAGGAGTTATTAAGGGTATAAACAAGCTATGCAAAGATTTCCTTTGGGGTATAAAGGAGGGGGAAATGAGCATGGTATTTAAAGCATGGTCAAGTTATTTCGATGTATAAAGTTGGATCAAAAAAAAGAAAAATGAAGAGAGAGAAAGTTAGAGAGAGAAAAATCCTTGGAAAGAAATCGTCTCAATAAACCTGAATTTTAGCTTAATTTCTGTTCGATCCTTACTGAATCTAGACTACTGCTATGGCGAGATCAAGATCCTTAGGAGGAAAACGGAAATCAGGCAAGAGAAATAAGAATAAGAACAAACAAGGACCGTCGAATTCAGATGCGAAGAAACACAAATTGGTAGAAGATGTTCAAGGTATTTCTCCGCTGATACTTACTGATGATGAGTCTGAGGAGGATGAAGGGTCGGAACAGGATGTACCGTCTGCTTTGGAAGGGAATGGGTTTGCTGTCATTGCTGAAAATGAAGATGGAGACTGGCAAACGTTTACCAAATCAACAAGAGGTATGAACAAATCCCCTAATAATCCTTCAAATCAGATAAAGAATAAATCTTTGTTAGCTTTGACTGATGAGGATGTTGCGGAAGGGAAGGAATATTGGGGAAATGCTGTTGTTTGTTTCATTGTTGGTGCTAACCCTCTGATGTGATAGATGGATTTTTTCATAGAATTTTGGGTCATAAGGGGCTTGATAAGGTTGCGTTTATGCCTAATGGTGTTTTTGTGGTTAGGTTTAAGACTATAGAACAAAAAGATGTTGTCTTGAAGTCTGGACATCATTTGTTTGATAATAAACCTCTAATCATTCAACCATGGACAGAGGAAATGGAATTAACAAAACAATTTGTTAAAAGAGTTCCCATTTGGGTGAAATTACTTAAGCTGGATCTTAAGTTTGGTCACTCAATTGCATAACTAAAATATCTGGGCTAATTGGGAAGATGATTAAAACTGATAGGGCTACTTCTGAAAGAACTATGCTTGGGTATGCTAGGGTAATGATTGAAGTGGAAGTTGGGCAGGACTTTCCACAGATGTTAAGGTTTCTGGATGAAAAAGGAAAAGAGGTAGAATTAAGTGTGGAGTATGAATGGAAACCTAACATATGTAAGAAATGCAAGGGAGTGGGGCATGATACAGATCATTGCAGGAAAGCCCAGAAAGCTAAGCAGCTTGTGACAAAAAAGGTCAGACAAGTTTGGAGGCCTAAACAGGCTGAGAAGAGGACTGAGGAGGCACAGGAAACAAATGGGTTCACTACTCCTGCTGTTACTGTGCCACAAGTGCCCATTTTTACTACTAGACCAGTGAATAGACAGTTAGTCTTATATCAAGGGCAGAATGTTAGACAGGAAAGTAATGTAGGCACTTCTGGGTCTTATGCTGATATTCTGAGAGATGGCATTGGTGTGGTGTTGGGAGGAACTGGTATTGCTAACCATGGTCAATGTGACCATGGCTAGTCTAGGTTTTTGGAATGTAAGAGGCCTAAATAGCCCTGCAAAGCAAGTTGAAGTGAAGAAATTCATGGATAATCACAGGGTAGGGCTATTTGGTCTCTTGGAGACTAAGGTAAAACCTAGTGGACTATCTAAGGTTTACCTTAGTGTGTGTCAAGGATGGTCAATCACAACTAATAACAGTTGTCATAAAGGACGTAGAATTTGGGTTCTTTGGGAGCCATGAAAGTATGATGTTCAAATAGTAACCATGGAAGCACAATTCATTCATGTGAAAGTGAGGGATATTGGCAACAACAATCAGTTTTTTGCTACTTTTGTATATGGTTCCAATGATGCAGCTGAAAGGAATGAGCTTTAGCTTAAACTTACCCAATTTAGTTAGTGGATCAGTGAAGCATGGACTATATTGGGGGATTTTAACAATGTTCTGCATACTGATGAAAGGATTGGATCTAAGGTTCAACTTGCAGAAATTCAAAACTTTCAGAATTGTTTGAATAACTGTGGGATGAAAGATATCAAGACAGGAGGGAGCTTTTATACTCGGAATAACAAGGATAATGACAACACTAGAGTGTTTAGTAGAATAGATAGGGTAGTTATCAATGGAGATTGGATTAATTTGTTCCAAGATAGCCAAGCTTACTTTCACCCTGAGGGTTTATTTGACCACTGCCCCTGCATTATTGTTACTCTGAGCCCTATTAGTAGGATTGGGAAGGCAAACTTTAAATACTTTAACATGTGGAGCAAGGCCCCAGGATTTGAAATGGTTATCAGGGAAGAATGGGATAAACCAGTTAATGGATTTGCAATGTTTAGGGTGGTGAAAAAACTGAAAGCACTGAAACAACCTTTGAAGCTGTTGAATACAACTACATTCTCAAACATTGAAAATGCAGCAGCTAAAGCCTATAAAGACCTGATTGAGGCACAGGAGCAGATGCAGCTGGACATAAAGAATGAAAGGCTCAGAGAAAAGGAGAATACATCAGCTATGCAATACAGATTCCTGTATAAAGCTAAAGAGAGTTATTTGAGACAGAAAAACAAAATGCATTGGGTTGCTGAGGGTGATGATAATACTGCTTTCTTTCATGCTTATATTAAGGTCAGGAGAGCTAGGAATTCTGTTCAGCAAATTTCATACATGAATGGGGTTTGTCATAACGATGAGAAGGGAATTCAGGGGGCTTTTTTGGAATTCTACTAATCCCTTCTTGGCCAAGCTACTTCTAGATCCCAGGTGAATGTGAGAACAGTTAGGAAATGACCAATCATTGATAATGAGATGCAGAAGGAGCTGTTAAGACCAGTCACCAGGGAAGATGTCAAAAAGGCTATGTTTGACATTAAAGGTACTAAAAGCCTGGGCCCTGATGGGTATTCTAGCCAATTCTTTAAAGGCTCATGGCATATTATTGGCAAGCTTGTGGAGGATGCAGTCTTGGAGTTTTTTGATAATGGTAAGCTCTTAAAGCAATCAATGCCACAATTCTGACTCTAATCCCTAAAACACAAAACCCTAAGAGTGTTATGGAATTTAGACCTATTGCTTGTTGCAATACGATCTATAAATGTATCTCAAAGATACTTTGTGATAGAATAGGGGGTGTGTTGCCTGGTATTATTTGTCATAATCATGGAGCTTTTGTAAAAAATAGGGATATAGTTGAGAATGTGATGATTTGTCAAGATCTGGTCAGGAAATATCATAGAAAGGGTGTGACTTCTAGATGTCTTCTAAAGATTGATCTCAGGAAGGCATATGACTCAGTTGAGTGGGAGTTTATTCAGGAGATTCTTAGAGCTTTGAACTTCCCGGATAGAATGATAAACATGATAATGGAATGTGTATGCACTACTTCATACACCTTAGCATTGAATGGAAGCAGCTTTGGACACTTTAAGGGAAGGAGGGGTTTGAAACAAGGTGACCCCTTATCTCCCCTGCTTTTCACTATATGCATGGAGTATCTCTCAAGAATACTCAATGTGGTAGCTGGGAAAAAAGGCTTTAGATTCCACCCCATTTGCAACAAAACAAGAGTGAATCATCTGTGCTTTGCAGATGATCTCTTACTCTTTTGCAGGGGAGACATGGAGTCTGTTACTTTACTTTTGAGGGGATTTGCCACATTCTCTTAAGCTTCAGGCCTTAAAACTAATGCAGAATAGTCTGAAATGTATTGTGCAGGTATGGGGTATAGTGTCAAAGAGAGTGTCCTTGCATACTCTAAGTTCAAAGAGGGAGTAATCCCTTTCAGATACTTAGGAATTCAGATAACAGCAGGGAGACTGAGTGTGATGGATTGTAATATCCTTACTGAAAAAATTGTGCATAGAAACAGAGCTCTTAGTGTGAGAAAACTCTCTTATGCAGGTAGGGTAACTTTAGTAAAGGCTGTCCTTCTAAATCTACATGATTTCTGGGCCAGGGTGTTTATTATTCCAAAGATGGTGATGAGGAAGATTAATGGTATCTGTAGAAACTTTCTTTGGGATAATTGTGAACACATGGTCCGCAGCCCTTTGGTAGCATGGGATACAATATGCTCTCCGAAGGAGGCAGGAGGGCTTGGAATTAGAGATATAGTGACTTGGAACAAGGCATGTATTGGTAAGTATGCCATTTGGATCTTTGAGGAGCCTGATAAGTTGTGGATAAAGTGGGTCAACAGTATCTATCTGAAAGGGAGAAGCTGGAAAGATTACAAACCACCAACTGATTCAAGTTGGTATTGGAAAAAAATCTTTGGAATAAAGGAAAATTTGAAGGGAGGAATATAAAGAGGCAAATGGTTGAACTCTGGAACTAAATAGACAGTTGCTGATGGGTATAAGTGGATGAAAGGAGATTTTGTCAAAGTAAGATGGGGGAAATTCCTTTGGAGCAGACATATGATCCCTAAGGCTGCATTTATTGGATGGTTAGTAATTCACAAAAGATTGCAACTTAAAGATAAATTGCACAAGTTAGGGATCTGTCAAGATGATATTTGTCTGCTATGTCAAAATGCAAGTGAGTCACATGATCACTTGTTTTTCCAATGTCCATATTCATTGTTGTGTTTGGACCAGCTCAAGCAGAGGTGCAAGGTGGACATTCCGAGTACTAATGCCCCAATGTGGTGTACAAACAAAAGGCTGCCAAGCAAGCTGATGAAACAGGTAACTGGCTCTCTAATATGCAGCTTACAGTATCACATTTGGATGGCTAGAAATAAGTGCAGAATTGATCAGGTTGTCCTACTCCCAAGCAAGATTTGTAATATTGTGATCAAAGAAGTGAAGCTGAGAGTAAGACATGTAGTGAACAATTGTAGTGCAAAAGATAGAAATTGGCTTGATTCGAGCTTGATGTAAGTGTATGACTCAGAGAGACTGACTTTGGTCAGTTTGTAACCCTTTTTGGAAGTTTTATCAATAATATTTACATTTTAACCAAAAAAAAAAAAAAAGCATGGTCAAGTTTATGCAAATCCATAAAAGAGGGTGGTATGGATATAAAGAAGAGGTTTTAAGCTGGAATAAAGGCTTACTAGTGTAGTGACTAAAAAAGATTGAGCACAATGCTAATAGTATATGGGTGAAATGGACTTAGTCTTATATCATTGGTGATACAACCCACTTTAGAGTGGGTTTAGTGCCTTTTATATTGGTTTTTTATGGCATTTTCGGATCTTTTGTGGCATTATTCTATTAATTGTATTGAGCTTATTTGAAGAATATATGCAAGTTTGATGATTTTTGCAAGTTCGGGAATGAAATGGCGATGGTTCAGACGAATTCCGAGCAGCAATGAGGATCCGGAGAGGTGAAGAACAAAAGTACGAAGTTCAGCTGTCAGACGACTCGTCTCAATCCAGACGACTAAAAGACGAGACCCGCAGGAACTTCAGCAAAAGTCCAGACGACTCGTCGGATTGAGGACTAGTCGTCCAGACGAGTCCTCCCGAATCCGACGACTCGTCCGGCGCTGTGTTGGCTTATGTGCGGATTTCCTTAATCCGTTTTGTAATCGTTTAGTATTTAAACCTAAGTTACGTCTTTTATTCATTATTCAGTTTTTTCAAGACCTAAAGTAGTATTTTTGAAAAATTATGCAAGGTTAAAGACCTTTTATTCTCGGATTTATTAATCGAAACTATTATTGACCAACAATTGTGAGTTTGATTTCTAATTCTTAATTTTGTTTGAGTATTGTTTATTCTCTTGCTGTGATTGTTATTATTGATTGATTTGCTGTTAATTAGGTGGCCACTAATTAACCTTAGATTAATCTATATTGCTAGATTCTCAATTAAATGATTAATTGTTTGATTGTTGAATCGATTAGTAGAAACTAGGTCTAATTGCATGCTGATCATCGTGATTAGATTTAGGGGAGAATAAACATATTAATTGATGATCGAAACCGCGTGTGTCTAGATCTTGTTAATCTTAGTTAATCTTATTTGTGGGCATACAACTTTAGCCTGTCAAATTTTGGCGCCGTTGCCGGGGAACGGTTAATTTGTCTTTGTGTGTTTGTGGTGGATCATTTATGGTCCACACCCGTGCTACTAATAAGCCTCTTGTTCCTTTTCATTCAGAAATAGAGAGGACCTTACGAGCTGCGAGGAAAGCGTTTCGAGAGTTACCATTCCCTTATTCAGATTCCGAGTCCGAGTTAGATAAAGCTGCAGATATGAGTATCAGGTCACTCACAGCCCCAAATCTCGCCAGGCAACCATCCTGCATTAAATACCAAGAGGAAGAAGTGGGTAAAGCGGTAGAGATCAGGGGGGCACTATTATACCAACTCCCACACTTTCTTGGGGGTCTTTTTGAGGATTCGAATCGGCATGTGTCGGATGTGTTCTTTTATTGTAACGGCATGAAGCCAGCTGCGGTCAAGATTGAAGACTTCTTATTGAAAGCATTTCCTTTTACACTAAAGGAAAAGGCGAGAGATTGGCTCTACACTTTTCTTGAGAATAGCATCACTTCCTGGGGTGATATGAAGAAAGCTTTCATTCAGAAGTACTTTCCGGCCACCAAATCTTCATCCTTGAAGAAGAGTATTAGCAATGTCATTCAAGAGGATGATGAGCGATTTTCCACATATTGGGAGAGATTCAAACAGTTATGCTCGAGTTGCCCATATCATGGATTCAATGATTAATATCTCATACTCTACTTCTACAATGGTATCAAGCATGATGATCAATGCTATGTGGTAGCTGCAAGTCAAGGTGATATTGATAAGTTGACTCCAGCTGAGACATTGACATTGCTCAATGAGTTGTCGGATCAAGACCAGTCTCGTGCTAGTGATCGACGCTATACAAGGAAAGTGAATGCTATTGGTACCGAAGCTTCAATGGAGAAGAAGGTAGATAAGTTGACGTCTATGATGGAAGCATTCATGAGGAAAGGCAACCCACTACCAGTGAAGACATGCGGGCTATGCTATGTCGAGGGGCATCCGACCGATGCTTATCCCTCCATTGTTGAAGAGGAGAAGGTAGAGGAAGTGAATGCAGTTGGCTATCAAGCTGGATTCCAAAGGAAGTATGATCATTTCTCCAACACCTACAATGAAGAGTGGAAGGATAACCCCAAGTACAAGTGGTCAACTCCCGCCAACAACTTTGAAGGAGGGTCAAATTTTTGTCCTCAAGGCGGACGAACATACCAACCTAGACCGCAAGGGCCGGCACAAGATACAGCTCAGAAAACTATGTCTACGGAGGGTATGATTCGCGTTATGGCCACTAATATGACCCAATTCCAACAACAAACCCAATCGAGTATCCAGAATTTGGAGAATCAATTTGGGCAACTTTCTACCGCCATTGCAAGGTTGGAGGCCAATGATTCATATCGCTTATTTTCGAACACGGAAGTACCAAAGAAAAATGTGAGTGCCGTGACACCGAGGAGTGGTAAGGTATTGGGTCTAAAGGAAAATGTGGTAACTAATGAAGAAGAGGACGGAGGAGAAAACAAAGTACCGAGGACGACTTGTCTCCTAACAGACGAGTCATCTGTTGCCCGTCAGACGAGTCGTCTGGTTCCAGACAAGTCGTCTCCTGGGTCTTTTCCAGCGGCTTCGTCCGAAGTTTTGGTTGAGACTGCACTCACCCCTAATTCTTCCCGGAGGGAGATAGATGCAACTGTGACACCTGATCTTCCTTCATACAAGCCAGTTGCTCATTTTCCCGATGCATTGAAGGATACGCGTAAGTATGAGAGCAGCAAGGAGATGTATGAGACGTTCAACAGCTGTATGGTAAAAATTACGTTGCTTAAGCTGTGCTAGATGATTCCGAAGTGGGGAAAAGTTTTCAAGGACTTGTCCAAAGTCCAAAAGAGCTACAAGCTGAAAGGTAAGCAACGAGTTCAAGTAAGTGAACAAGTTTCCGCTGTTTTTCAACGCAAGATGCCCATCAAGTATGGTGATCCAGGTATGTTTACTATCCCCATTACTCAAGGTGAGTCTAGATTTGATGGAGCCATGCTAGACTTAGGTGCGTCGATTAATGTGTTGCCTTTATTCTGCGTATAAGTCTTTGAAACTTGGTCCTTACTTGAAACTGAAGTGGTAGTGCAACTAGCTGATGGATCACTTGTCTACCCTAAGGGTCTAGTGGAAGATGTGTGTTTGTCCTGGTTGATAGTTTGATCTTTCCTGCTGATTTTTATGTTTTGGAAATGGATCATGATAAGGACAGTGCACCGATTTTACTTGGGAAACCGTTTTTGAAGACAGTTAGGACGAAGATTGATGTGTTTAGTGGGTCATTGACTGTGGAATTTGATGGTCAAATAGTTAAATACAATTTGAATGGTACGCTGAAATACCCATCTGACCATCAATCTTTATGTGCTTTGAATGTGCTTGATGATGTTGTGCAAGATGTTTTTGATGCACATGCTGCTAATGATGATTTGATAAATGCTTTGAATGGTGATATAATAGATGATAAGCTAGATTTTGAGTTGTCTACTTGTTTAAAGGAGATGATTGCCAGCTTAAATGCATATGATAGCCTTCCTATGAGGCCTTCTAACTCACGGGTAATCCCTTTGGATGTGTCGAAAGAAAAGTTGGTTCCTTCTGTTGTGCGGGCACCTAAGATTGAGTTGAAACCATTGCCAGTTATTGTCTCCAATGAGTTGACCGAGGAGTAAGAGAGCCAGTTGATTGATGTGTTGAAGGAGAGAAAATTAGCTATTGGATGGACGATTGCCGACATCCGTGGTATCCCTTCAACGACATGCATGCATAAGATACTACTGGAGGACGATGCCAAACCGGTAAGGCAACCCCAGAGGCGTTTAAATCCGCCTATGATGGAGGTTGTAAAGAAGGAGGTGATCAAGCTATTTCAGATGGGGATCATCTACTCAGTACCACACAACACGTGGGTAAGTCCTACACAGGTAGTACCCAAAAACAGAGGCATTACTGTTGTGCCTAATCAGAGTGGTGAATTGGTCCCAACTCGTACACAAACGGGTTGGAGGGTATGTATAGATTATCGTAGGTTGAATGCGGTAACAAAGAAAAACCATTTCCCCCTCCCCTTTATTGACCAGATGCTTGAGCGATTTGCAGGTCGCGCTTATTATTGCTTCTTGGATGGATACTCAGGATATTTTCAGATTGAGATTGCACCTGAGGATCGCAAGAAGACCACCTTCACATGTCCTTTTGGCACATTTGCGTAGAGGCGCATGCCCTTTGGATTCTGCAATGCACCCGCAATTTTCAGCGGTATATGATGAGTATTTTTACCGAGTATATTGAGCATTGCATGGAGGTATTTATGGATGATTTTACAGTACATGGTGACTTTTTTTCTGCTTGTTTGCATCATCTAACTCTGGTTTTAGATAGGTGTATTGAGTCCCACCTTGTGTTAAATTCTGAAAAATGACATTTCATGGTTAAACAAGGTATTGTACTAGGTCATGTATTTTCTGCTAGGGGTATTGAAGTGGAGAAAGCTAAGATTGATGTTATTGAGTCACTCCCATACCCCACTAATGTGCGAGAAGTGCGGTATTTTCTTGGTCATGCAGGATTTTATCGTAGGTTTATCAAGGATTTCTCCAAGATTTCCTCACCGTTATGTAAGTTGTTGCAGAAGGAGATTAGCTTTGAGTTCGATGAAGAGTGCAAGAGAACTTTTGATGATTTGAAAGGAAAGCTCACCAGTGCTCCCATCATCCAAGCCCCGGATTGGTCTCTCCTATTTGAGATCATGTGCGACGCTAGTGACTATGCTGTGGGAGCTGTGTTGGGCCAGAAGGTAGGGAAAGCATCTCATGTCATCCACTACGCTTCTATGACGTTGAATGAGGCCTAACGGAACTGCACTAGCTACCACTGAGAAGGAGATGCTAGGTGTGGTGTTCGCCTTGGAGAAGTTCCGTTCTTACTTGCTTGGTACCAAGGTGATTGTATACTCCGATCATGCGGCTATTTGTTATTTGATGACGAAAAAAGATGCTAATCTGCTGTTGATTCGATGGGTACTACTTCTCAGTGAGTTTGATGTGGAGGTAAGGGACAAGAAAGGAGCTGAGAACTTGGTTGCTGATTACTTGAGTAGGTTGGTTCGACATGAAGATAAGCCTCATACTCAAGTGCTTGTTCTAGGACTATTCCCGGATGAGACTCTATGTGCGATTCGTGTCACACGACCATGGTATGCTAACATTGTTAACTATCTTGTTTCTGGTGAATTTCCTCCACAGATGACAAAGGCTCAACGAGATAAGCTGAGGAGTGACGCCAAGCACTACTTATGGGATGACCCTTAGTTGTGGAAGCACTATGCAGATCAAGTCATTCGGCATTGTGTCTCCGAGATTGAGGTACCCTCTATTCTCGAGTTTTGTCATGCTCGTGCTTGTGGTGGTCATTTTGGTGCTAAGAGAACAGCTAGGAAAGTCTTAGATAGTGGATTTTATTGGCTTAACTTGTTTAATGACTCTTATAAATTCTGTCAACACTGTGATAGATGTCAAAGAGTCGGCTCGATTTCCCGGCGGAATGAGATGGCACAACAGTCCCTCATCTACTGTGAAATATTTGATGTGTGGGGGATTGATTTCATGGGACCATTTCCTATGTCCCACGGTAATTTATATATCCTGCTTGCGGTGGACTATGTCTCTAAGTGGGTAGAGGTAAAAGCCACCAGGACTAACGATGCTTCCGTGGTTTCAGCGTTCCTTAAGAGTAACATTTTCACCAGATTTGGTGTCCCCCGTGCCCTCATTAGTGATCAAGGGACGCACTTCTGCAATAGGACTGTGAGTGCTTTACTGAAGAAGTACTCGGTCACCCACAAGGTGTCCACAGTCTATCATCCACAGATGGACAAGCTGAGGTGTCCAATGGAGAGGTCAAGTCTATCTTGGAGAAGGCGGTGAATCCAAATAGAAAGGATTGGAGCTTAAGATTGGTTGATTCGCTATGGGCGTACCGCACTGCGTACAAGACCCTTATCGGTATGTCACCCTATAAACTTGTGTTGGGCAAAACTTGTCATCTTCCAGTGGAGTTGGAACATAAAGCTTATTGGGCGGTCAAGAAACTTAATATGAATATCGATGAGGCGGGTGTACACCGGAAGATGCATTTGCAAGAGTTGGATGAAATCCGACTAAATTCGTATGATAATGCGGCTATCTACAAGCAAAAGACTAAGGGGTTGCTTGACAAAATGAGATCGAGAAAGGATTTCAAGATTGGTGATAAATTCCTTCTCTATCAATCGCGCCTTAAACTCTTTCCGGGCAAGCTACGGTCTAGGTGGATTGGACCGTTCATTGTGATGAAGGTATACCCTTATGGAGTTGTGGAAATCCGAGCTCTTACTTCGGGTTCGGTATTCAAGGTGAATGGGCAAAGGCCTCAAGCCATATTATGAGGGATTCACGCAAACCGAGGTGGAGGATGTCGAGTTGAGCGATACGGTGATTGAAGATTGATCATACTCCACCTCTTACGTCGAGCCAACGACGCTAAAAAAGTGCGCTTCTCGGGAGGCAACTCGAGCATTTCTCTTTTTCTTATTTCAAGTTAATTTTCTTTTTATTTTGATTCTACGTGTGTTTTTGTACTTTGTGTATGTGTTTAGGTTCATAATGGAGAAATCAGGAACTCAGCGTCCCAGATCGTCTTCTGATAGACGATTGGCGAAAAGGGATAAAGACGAGTCGTCTACAAGGGGACGACTCCATTAGAGACGAATGGTAAAAGCAGATGACTCGTCCAAGTACAAACGAGTCGTCCCGAATCAGACGACTCGTCCCCTGGCGGTTTTCGGTAAGTTTTCTAATTTTAAAACCCCGACTCTCTCTTCCCTCTTCTCACTTCACTCGCCTTCCCTTCTTCTTCCTCACCCCAAAACACCATTGCTTCTTCACTTCACCACCATAGCATTTCTCAATCCGTTCTACCCACCTCACAACTACACCAAATCTTCATCTTCCACCCATCCACTATTACTTACAACCATAATTTCATCCTCCAATCTTCCAAAATTTTCCCCAAATCAATTTTTGCACCCTTTAACCTAGGTTTTGGGGGTTTCACAATTATAGTCGAATTGACGCTTGGGGCTACTTGGGAAAGCTAATTGGAGGTGTTATTGACGGGTTTTCAGTATCTTTGCACACTTTTGGTTTCCATTGAAGGTAAATTTCGAATTTCTTCATTTGGGTTGATTTTCAAATTTTTTGTGCATAGGTAGTTGGTAGTGGTGTTGTGTGTCTATTATTCTTGGATATTCCATGTTGTTGGTGTTGTGATTGTAGTTGGATGTTTGTTGTTGCTTAAATTGGGAAGTGTTGTGTTGGTGCTCTTGTTGGATTGCTGATGTTGGTGTTGCTATTTTGATAATCTAGAGAGTGTTGTTGTTCTTGAGTGATTGTTGGAGTAGCTTGTGTTTGTTATTGAATTGTGTTGTTTGTTGCTTAATTGTGGGAGAAGTGTGGTGAGTGGAGTGTTAGAGCCACCTTAGTTAGACAAGAGGGAGTAAACATGCCACCTAGGAAGAGGGTGAACCGTTGTGATGATGGAGCCAGCACGAGTGCGGCCGGGGCTAGGGGTGGTGCCCATAGTACTCTTTGTGGCCGTGGTGCTCAGGGAGGGCGTGGGCGAGAGCCACCCGTGAGTTCTCTTGGTTTGGAGCGTGTAGTGGGTTCTCGAGTATGGGCACGTGTGAACTTGCCCCACATTATTTGGACTCTCACACTATGCGCACACTTGGTGTCGAGGACCTTATCCTCGAGTTGCTTAGGAGTGGTGGCTTAAAAGGTTTGTGGAATTATCCTGGGGGAATTTGCTACCGCTATACGAGGGAGGTTGTTGCTTCTCTTGTGCCTCATGAGGGTGAGGAAGGAATCTCGGATCGGTACATTGAGTTTCGGATTAATGATGCGGAGCATGAGTTGACATATCCGGAGCTCAGGGAGATTTTAGGTGTTCGGGCACCCACGGAGGATTGGCGAGTTCCTAATGATATGGAGGCAAATACCTTTTGGTATTACCTCACTTGCCGCGCTTGTAATGATCCGCGGGTGACCCATATTCGTCATCCCGCTTTTCGATTGGTGTCTCGTTTGTTGGCGGTCACTTTCTTGTGCAAGGGTGAGCCGACCAAGCTTTCCCGCCCCAACGTTAAGTACCTCATGACTCTTCTTCCCAGGTATAATAGGATCCCGGATTGGAATCAGATCTTCATCAGTAGGTGTGAGTTACTTAGAGATAAGGATAGGGGGCATTACAGTTTTGGTGGCCTTATTACGAGGATTGTAGAGTATGTTAAGGGTGAGGGATATGAGCACCTGAACACGACAGAGTGTGATGTGAAAGATGTTGAGTTTTGTCGCATCCCGTGGTTGATACAGTATGACAGCTTGTTAGTGGCAAGGGGTGGTGATTACCATTGGGCTTATGGCGCCTCACACGGTCTCGTTGTACCACCTGCTGTGGATGACCAACTTCCTTCCGGCTCTAGGGCGGAAGATTGGGCCCTTGGTCCTATGGAGATGGAGGTGGACGAGCCGGCACCACGGATTCAACGGGTTGTTGATGATGTTGCAGAGTGGCGAGCTTCTTTGGGGGCTCAGATGGGAGAGTTGCGCCTATGGAGGGGCGATGTGGATGATCGGCTGGAGGATATCACGGATCGCTTGGATCTCAACTTTGCTTATCAGCAAAGTTTTGCTACTTTTTTCTCCCAGCCCGAGCCTAGAGAGTACATACCTGTTCCACAGGAGGTTTTCGACGGGGCTACTGTTAGGAGGTTGGCGCGTGAGCATCGCCGTGAAGCCAGACGTGGAAGAGAGTCACAGGGGTCGGGTGGCCCCTCTTCTTCCTCAACTCAGGAGTGAGTTTCTCCATTTCCTTTCCTATGCTTACTTTTCATTAGATTTATGCAACAACGCGGACGTTGTTTGGTTTAAGAATGGGGGAGGATTGTATATTATTGTGTGTATGGGTTTGCATTGTACAACTTTTTTTCGTTTTACTTGTTTTTCGTTTTGATAAACCAAAAAAAAAAAAAAAAAAAAAAACCGAATTGAAAAAAAAGGAAAAAAGAAGAGAGAAGACAGTAAAAAAAGATAGAGGAGCGGAAAAGAAAGTCAGGAAAAGACACGAGAGCAGAAAGTAAGTCGGTGAGCATTGGAAAAGTTAACGAGAGGTTAGGTGAAAACCCGAAAGAGCGCCTAGGCAAAATGAGTGGAGTGTGCTAATGTATCGGCGATGCATAAGAAGGGTGTTTTGAAGGTCGTGTTAGGGTAGGTCTCTCTTTGATGGCATAAGGAGGTTCGGTTGGATTGTATAGTATAGGTGATAGGAAAGAAAAGCCTCGATTCCCTTGGTTGTTTGGGGCGGTTGGTGGCTTTGTCAAGGTGTTCTTTGATCCGATGACATTAATCCGGACCTAGGCTCACGAGGGTGTTGTGTGTGAGCGGCTTAGGGACACATAGGGCATTTTAAGGTCCCTTTGCCATGTGGTTACTGTTTGTGGTTGTGTGTCGTGAAGCATAAGATAGTTGGGAACCGTTACGTTGAGGATATATCCGTGACGGTCCCTAACTAGGAAGACGAAGACCATAAATGGAGTAAAGGAGATAGGTAGATGTCATTTCTCCCCGAGCTGCTTGTCAAAAGACCTTGGAGATATTTTGGAGATGATTGTGATACTCGAGGACGAGTAAAGGTCTAAGCATGGGGGAATTTGATACAAGTACAACCCACTTTAGAGTGGGTTTAGTGGCTTTTATATTGGTTTTTCATGGCATTTTCGGATCTTTTGTGGCATTATTCTATCAATTGTGTATTGTAGCTTATTTGAAGAATAATATATGCAAGTTTGATGATTTTTGCAAGTTCGGGAATGAAATAACGATGGTTACGACGAATCCCGAGAAGCAATGAGGATCCGGAGAGGTGAAGAACAAAAGTACGAAGTTCAGCTGCCAGACGACTCGTCGAAATGAGGACGAGTCGTCTCAATCCAGACGACTTACAGACGATACCCGCAGGAACTTCACCAAAAGTCCCGACGACTCGTCCGCCGCTGTGTCGGCTTATGTGCGGATTTCCTTAATCCGTTTTGTAATCTTTTAGTATTTAAAC
>JBBYHQ010000017.1:3259952-3301172 GCA_038382645.1 Spergularia azorica
CGTGTCTGTGTCCTAAAATTAAATAAAAAAACCGGACACGGTTTTTGGGCGTGTCCGACACGTGTCGTACCGTGTCCGACGCGTGTCGATGTCCGACACGATATCGGACACAGACACGGCACTGGGCAGGCGTGTCCGTGCTTCCTAGCTCCCGACTACTCTCTCCTTCTCGCCCCTTAAACGCCAAGTCGCCAACATCGTGCACTACCTTTCCCCAAAACACCCCTCGTCTTCTCATCCATCTGGCTCTCAATCTTTCCCCTCCAAAACTCTCTCACTCTAACACTTCCCTTTTCCCCGGCGTCATCACCGGCGTCCCCTCTACCCTCCGCCGTCGTCCCCACCGCAACCTCGCCGTGACTCTCATCCCCGTCCTCCCCCACCCCTCTCTCCGCGAAGCTTCAGATACAAGTCACACAAATTATTGACTCTAAATTTGGGGGAAACACTGAATTAATCCTCTCCAATCACTGAATTCACTTCTCCAATTAGGGTTCATGTTTTCCTGATTTTGCCTCTTCTCAATTTCATAAATACCCAGATAATATAATGTGGCAAGTTTGAATCTTTTTCTTCCCTTCAATTTTTAGGCAAGTTTATTCCTCTCTTTATCTCTTTAATTTAATTTCCCATTGTAATCTTTACTTTACTTGCACTTCAATTTATCCCGCATTCGTTGCGAAAATATTCCCAATTGAGTAATTGCTTTCATTTTTACTTTGGTGCTACTTTATTTTACCTATTGAATTGCTTATATATTGTGGGCTGAATCAAAATTATCTACTGCAGGTTAGTTTATGAAGATAATGGCTGCTGTTTATATAATTGACGTCGCCGACTTTGATTACTAGGAAGTTTTGTAGGTAGAGTTTATATATCTTTTGGGTAAATTTCTACTTTTGAAGTTATTTGGAATTTTGTTCTTATATGATAGTATAGTATAATTTTTTGGGGTTGCATTGGTATTAATGTGGGTCTTGTAATGTGTTAGGATTAGGAACTTAGGATAATGTCTCGTAAAGCTAACTACGGGTATGATTACGATGATGATTATGATGACTATGATGAGTATGAAGATTACGAGTATGAGGATGATCACGGCGTAGAGAAAGGTTAGTGTTATTGCAATTCCAGCCCTTTATTGAATTTTATGTATATGAATTCGCTAGTGTAACTATTATTTGTTGGTTTCGTGATTATGTGGGTTTGTTTGTGGATGTCGGAGCGAATTTATTTAACTATTTGATGACATTAAGGCTTTAATTGGTATAGGGAGGGGAGGGGAGGGGAAGGGAGGGGAGAGAAAAATACTCTTAAAACGGAAGAAATAGAGAAAGGGAGGGGAGACAAATAGGAGGGTCCATTTTCTCTCCATTTTTAAGAAATTAAATCCTTCCGAAGATGGAAGGCTTTGGAAGGAAATACCATTTTCTTGAGATGATTACTAGAAAGTAAAGATTACTTGTGGTATACGGAGTATTGGTATTTCAAGTATGGAATTTATGCTACCATTGTCCTAACAATCCCATTACCCAAAGAATAGCCCAATTGTCCGCTTTACGAGGATTTTTTGTTTTATATCAGAGCAAGTAATGAGAACTTTCCTCTACCCCACTAAGTAGGTATGGCACATATCGACTTCATTGTTCACTCCCTCCCTTTTCTGATCTTTTATCCAAACAGTCGAATAGTCGATCCTGGACCCCTCCTTTCCCTTCATTTCTCTCTATCCAAACATAGTGTAATAGGAATTATAGTGTATTATGGCAACTTCTTTAGGTTAATCTGTAGGCTCTATGGTGATACTTAGGACTCTGTTCTTTGGGATTAAACCCTTGATCATGTAGGTACCATTGTCACTTGTCTTCGTGCAGTTACTATGCCCTTGCAGTTCTAGTATCTGTACTGGGGTAGATTTGACTACAACATTCCCTTACCACACCTAATCTTAGTAACATTAGTAGGAATGGCAAAGTTTATGTAGGACGACCTTTATTTTTTCAACTAGAAAGGTTAACTTTTTGTTTGTGCTTACATTGAAGGATCTGTTTTTCATTAGTTCTATATTATTTTATGACAAGTTGTTTAGGGAATGTACAAAGACTTTAGAAGGTGAGTGAGACTGGACCACCTTCCTCACTCTGGTCCGTGGACCATGTAATAAGCTACCTTAGAAGGTGTTTGGTGGCTAAATTCTTCATTTGATTTTCTTCAAGGGCTGTGAAGACTATCATCTAGGGATTGGTTTGTCAGCAGTGGAGGTGTCTCTCAGTTGTTAAAATGTGTCACCATCTAACTCTGTCAACATCTCCATGCAGGTAAAGCAGGTAAGGAAGCTACAGCAGCTGCAGCGACACAGGAAACAATTAAGCCTGGGGCCTGGAGCTGTTCTATCTGCACGTATGATAATGAAGAGAGTATGACCTACTGTGAAATATGTGATGTTCTTCGTTTTCCGCCATCCACTAGTGGCAGCAATATTGATAAGAAAACAGGTAATGTCGGTTTTGTTGTTTTCTCCTTATCAATAAACTTTACTAAGAGGTCTGTTTCTCTTTTCTGTTCTTTTTTTAAATTTGTGGATAAATTGTAATTTCAACAAGATCCTAGAGATACTGACTTGACTTTTAGTAAAGATAGATAATAAATGAAGAGTAAATTGGGATTGGGAGGGGTTGCTTTATTGCAACTGTTCCTTCATTTGTAAGCTCTCTCCAAATGTTTATTTGTCTTTTTCATGTTCTTTCTTTTATGGTGTTATTGACCCATGCCAAAATCATTCACATCTTGACTAGTCACTAACTTAAATTTAACTCTGTGGCAAACGTGGCGAGTCAAGTATTGGTATCAAACTTTATTTGACTATGCTGTGCAGTTTCAAAATAATGGCAAACCCAGAGGCCTACAGTCTTTCAATTAAATGATTGCTGTGCAGTCTTAAAATTATTCACTCTTTCCTTCACTTTCAGAAATGAAAATTTATCATTTCTCCTAAAAGAAAGCTTGAGTGTAACTAATTGTGCTATACAGCCATAAGATGCCCAAGGTCTAACATATGAGCAGGATTCTCTTTATGTATTTTCGAGATCGGTTTATTAACGAGAGGAAGAAGATAATGGCCTATGGCTCTAGAAGGACCTAGGTTATGAGTTAATTTGGCTCGATACTCCAGTGCCTAAGTACTTTGTTGTGTTTCAAAGTCTGTTCAGATTATTGTCTGTGCAATACATGTCAGTTTCACAACCAAATAGCCTTTGGGTACTTATAGGTTTTCTTTTACGAAGTGGTCTTTTATAGATAGATCTCTTTGCTGCAGTTGGTGGTGGCACGGGCAAAAATTATGGAGTATCTCAATTGGCCAAGTCACTCTTTGCATCAGTGCCTAGTCGAGGACCCAATAAGGCTGTAGCCTCTCAACCTCAAAATTCTTTTGATGTAACTGGAGGTGGCAATAGAAGCCATGATAGGGAGAGCACTCGGCGGCATTGTCCTGTTTTCTCTTGTGGTCTGAGTGCTCCTTGTAGCCGCCGCCATTCAACTATAGGTCTGCTAGCTCTTTAGACGACTCATTATCATAGTTCCCAGGAGGTTATCTGGATGATTACCGTCTAACGTCTCTGCATATGTTAATTATAACTTCACATTAAGATGGATTTCCGGGAGATTATCTGTTTCTAAATTATCATGTTTTTCATGTCAGCCCCCTTCAAGTTTGATGCTCCATCACCGGATGATATCATCACCAGCCGTTTGCAGTCCACAAAAAGAGGTATGCATTGATAGTTTTTGACCATATATGAAGCTTTGTCAGTCAGGGTTGCTTGTTCACCTTGCTTCTCCCTAACAACTTTGATAGAATTCTTTTCTCTGTGTCTGCTCATGTATCCGGATTCCGGAGTTTGTATATTGCTCTTCTTTAATTTTTTTTCCCTTTTATAGGTTTTACGTGCGCTTGTTCTTGCTCACCTCTTTACTCTTCATATTCTTACGAGAACAATAGGTTCAATGCCATTGTATTATTACTATAAGGTTTTAGACGATTGAAATGCGGCTTAAGCTTACAAACCCTGCTGTTCTTTTGTTAAACTCCAAAATACTTTAACACTTTGAACTCCACCTTCTGTAATTGATTGGCTCGTGTAACTCACAACCACTCTTTCTTTACCTCTCTGGTGTGAATTTTCTTTCGAGCTTCTTATAACTCTTGATTATACTGCATACTTTAGCTAAATTTCATTTTTATTTTTTTGTTTCATTCAGGAGCACCAGGCTTTAATGAGAAGAATGATGCCACATCATCACAGTCTAGTGTGAGACCGGTTGACAGCACTAGTGCATCTAAAGGAACAACTATTTCTTTAGAAGAGAACAGTTACACCTCATCTTCAGATATCCTGAGGAACATTGTGATTGAAGGTCCATCAAGCTCAGGAAGATCAGATAGCTTCTCTACAGCGAACCCAAAATCCAAGGATAATATGGGCGAGAGTAGTTCTTTTCAAAATGGGAAAACACTTGATAATGTTTCCAGTGGCTTGGACTATTTATCTTTGAACAGTAGGCCTGGATCATCCAAAACTATTCTTTCTAGAAAAGCCCTTGTACAGTACAAACCTGAGAAGTGGATGCTACCTGAGAAAGAAAGCAACCTAATGACTCAATTGAATCTAGCTATTGTGAGTCTTCTGCTGTGAAACATTATTCACGTGGTGCTGTTGTTTAGTGAGCATAATGTATAATGTCATTTCTCGTTCCACAGGTTGGCCATGTTGATTCTGGGAAGTCGACCCTTTCAGGAAGACTCTTACACCTCTTAGGCCAAATATCTCAGAAGCAAATGCACAAGTTTGAGAAAGAAGCAAAACAACAGGTAAGTCATTAATAAGGCTCATTACTTCATTTTTTCTAAATATTGGTTCCTGTGCATCTTACGTAAGATCTATGTTTAATAGGGAAAGGGCTCATTTGCATACGCTTGGGCTTTGGATGAGAGTGCTGAAGAAAGAGAACGAGGCATAACCATGACAGTTGCTGTTGCTTATTTTGACACTAAAAAGTACCATGTTGTTGTGCTGGACTCTCCGGGCCATAAAGATTTTGTCCCTAATATGATATCTGGGGCTACCCAAGCAGACACTGCAATTCTTGTTCTTGATGCCTCACTTGGTGCATATGAAACCGGTATGGATAGTACTGGGGGACAATCACGAGAGCATGCCCAGCTTATCAGAAGTTTTGGTGTAGATCAAATTATAGTTGTGATCAACAAAATGGATGTTGTGGCATATTCGAAAGACCGATTCGACTTAATTAAGCAGCAAGTAGGATCTTTTCTCCGTACCTGTGGATTTAAAGAATCTTCCATCACTTGGGTTCCTGTCAGTGCTATGGAAAATCAAAATTTGGTTGATTCTGCTTCTGATGTACGCCTAAATTCCTGGTGAGTTGGCTGCTAGTATGTTTTGATGCTATTACTATCTCTAAGTCATTCGCTTTCTCTTCTAATTGATTGCCGCATTGGTCTAGCGTGGATAACATCAGTGTGTGGAGTTTCTGACTTCCTATATCTGCTAATTGATCTTATTGGAAGCTCAACTTCTCTTTCTCATCCTTGACAGAATTAGTTCATTGGTTTATGTGACGTTTTGATGACTTTCACTGCTTGCCTACTTGATGCTGTACTTGTGAAAGTTTTGGATGTGTGCTCAGTTACTGACACCTCAGGAAATAGAGGCCGTAGTTTAAAGTGTGCACCTGAAAGTCCTAGAAAACTGTCGTTAATTAGTAATTGCTAGTAGACTTTACAGGGAGTTCCTTACATATAAATGTATCTTCGAACCCAAACCTGGCAGTGATAGGGACAGGGTTGGCTACTCCAACCAAGTGCTTCCAGGCCTTGAGAACGATTCTTAAATGATTCAAAGTTATGACCCGCTGACCTTTGGGATCCCTCCGTAAGTTACATCTTAGAATAGATTATGTAACGACTCATTTTCGCTTGTTTTAGGACTGTATGGAATGTGTTATGTTAGAGTAACAAAGGTACTCATCCAAGGTTGAAGAGGAATATACAAAAAGTGATCTAAAATCTCGTGATTGATAAAGTTTTTTCTTCATATTCTCTTTAGGAACTTGGTAAAGCCTTCATCTAAATTTCCAGATTATCATCTTGAATTCTTCTATGCGGCATGTATGTGATTGATATGAGATGGTGTTTTGGTGTGGAATGAGCAACAATTTGGCTTTTGTCTTTTGACCTTTAGCTTTCGAATTGAAATTAAATTGAATGTTCAGCCTATTTAGTCCTTAATGTGGTGCCTAAGTGAGTTGACCTTCATACCTGTTTTTGTCTTGTCATCTGTTAATCATGGTACCACTGAAATGCTGGATCTCAGGGGAGATATTTGGTGTTAGATTTTGAGAGGGGAATGATGCATATGGTATAAGGATATTTGCTTATGGGCCCTATATCATTCTGAGGGAGAATGGGAGATTGGTTGTTTGCTGTTCCGTATCTGCATGGTCCAGTGCCAGTTGGTCTGGTTGTATGCTAAGTTTGGCTCATTTAGAGTATTCACCTGGTCTGTTTATTTCATAAGAGGCCACACAATCCTTACACAAGCAGAAATTTTTGTAAAATATGTTCGAATGGCACATAGCGTATGCTCATTACAAGAAGAAAAAAAAAAAAACTGTTTTCTACCGTATTGGTTATTCCTATTAGCAGTTGAGACAATCGGGACATTTGTTTGCTGGACTTGTTTATGGAACCGAAATATGCATGGTAGCAGTTTTTATTTGATAAGCTGTAATTAGAAAGAGTGGGATTTGAGATAAATTCCCTTTGCTCCTTGTTTATATGCCAATTATTTTCACTCTTTTCTTATTTGAAAGAGTGAGTATATCAGTAGAGGGCAGGGAGTCCTTTAGTGAAGATCAATGATAAACAATAGTTTCCCAACGCTCTTCATTCTCAGATTCAGATAGAACTTTTTTCCAAGTGTTTGGGTCTTGTTCTATTAAAAAGTTGGGTGCAATCTTCATTGTTGAGTATTAATATTACATAGTCCTAGAGAAAAGCAGAGTGCTCATAGATTAATATCAGGGAAAATTATACTGTACGGAGTTTAGTGCTCCTCCTGGAATAGGTGATTTCTTTTTGATGGAATCCTGGGCTAACTGATTGTGATGATTTACAGGTACAAGGGACCTCATCTTGTCGATGCAATAGATATGCTTGTTCCTCCTAAGAGGGACTACGAAAAGCCTTTACTCATGCCTATTTGTGATGTTGTGAAGACACACTCTATGGCTCAGGTTTCAGTATGTGGGAAACTGGAAGCTGGAGCCCTTAGAAATGGATGTAAGGTATGTGTCTCTGCATGTGATTTAAGAACATGTACAACAGTGCGTGAGTAATCATCTTGATCAGTCTCTCATAATATTAGCTAGTATTAGTGGAGGACTTGGGATAGGCAACAAGATCCGAAGTTCATTGTTTTACAAAATTCTATACCCATCCACTAAATTATGCGCTGACATTTGCTTTCGAATTTGTTGTGTCTCATCAATGAGCTTTGATTACACTCGTTTATCATGTTGAGACAAGGTATAGTGATTTTGTTGTCAACGGGCAACGAATATGAATTTTCTTGTTCCGAATCGGCAGTCTGTAGTTTGTATAGCTATGTAGAAAGTGCATCTATCTTTCTCTCTACGCACTTGGTGTATGGGCCAGAGTCTGTAGTGGTTATGCTATGAATTAACTGCTTCTGTACTTGTCATTGTTTATGAGTTCTAACCATACTCGGTTTGGGATGCAGGTTCTAGTTATGCCCCTGGGAGATGTTGCAACAGTACGCTCTATTGAGTGCAACTCCCAGCCTTGTACCATTGCAAGAGCGGGGCAGAATGTTGCTGTTGTTCTACAAGGAATTGATATTTCTTACGTCAAAGCAGGGGGAGTGCTGTGTCATCCAGATTTTCCTGTTAGGGTTGCTTCCCACTTAGAGTTAAAGATTCTCGTTCTGGATGTGAAAATCCCAATCCTGATTGGTTCCCAAGTGAGTCTCATTTGTTATTTCCACAATATCTATCAAACATGTCATGTTCGTTAGCTTATAATGTGGTCTATGAAATTTTAGGTGGAATTTCATATTCATCATGCTAAGGAAGCTGCACGAGTTGTAAAAATCGTGTCATTGATCGATCCCAAAACTGGAAAGGAGACAAAGAAAGCACCTCGCCATCTATTAACAAAGCAGAGTGCTGTGATAGAGGTTAGACTCTAAATCATTTTCTGGTTCTAAATGCGGCTTTTTACTCGATACCACGTTTTTCTTTTTCTTTTATCTTAGTCTTACGAAACGAAACTGCAACCTCTAAAACTAGAATTTTTAAGACGAATATGCTCAATAGTTCCATTGCTTCTGTATACAACCTTCCATGAATGGTTTGTTTATCTCGTTATTAAATGATGAGTTTTGTTGTACGTGTCATACTGTAAAAGAAATTCCGGCAACCACTGCTACGACCTAAGTATAATAGTTTAATAGCATATCCTCCCCGAACTTTAGCTATTAGCTATAAATCTCACATATCTTAGCGTAAACCACCTATCAGGTGGTGTATTGATTGTCGAAGGAAGAGATAGGATTTTATCAAACTAACTTTCCCATTTCATTTCTACCCATTCCTGTTGAAAAATAAAACGGTATTTTAGAGAGGCGAACTGAATCATAGTATATGCTTAGGGAGAGGGAAATCGGGTAGAGAGAGATCAGAAGAGGGGAGAGGCAGATAGGGAAAGTAGACAGAGAAGGAGATCAGGAAGGTAGAAGATAGAGAGGTTAGGGGCGGGTAGAAAAGGGGTTGGGGGGGGGGGGCTGGAAGTTGTGGGCTGCGTGCAAGGTAGCGGTAGGAGGCTTGGCGGTTGTATACCACAAACTAACTTCACCACTTTCAATCAAGTTTAATACACCTGAATATGTATTCTAATCTTTACAAATCGAACATTTCTTGTTTGCTATTTCAGGTAGCCTTGCTAGGAGAAGTTTGTGTTGAGGACGTCACAAGCTATAAATCTCTTGGACGTGTTTCTCTACGACAATATGGAAGAACGATAGCTATAGGTGTTGTGACCCAAGTTTTTGAAGACCGGAAATAATTTGATTGAATACCTGAGTTGTACTTATATATTACTTCTTAGATTGCATCGTCGTTGAACCACACACAACTCAAGTCAGTAGACTACTTTGATAAGCATCTTTTTGAAAGCAGAAACTATCACTGGCAGAAATTGGATCCACATTTTGATAGTGTGACTTGAGTGATTGGTAATTTGGTAGTGAAACGTTCCTTTCACAAGCAGTACCTGCGTTGACCACTTCTCTGCTGTAATTCCTACTATCAGGGGAGTTTCTCCTTTGGTGATTGTTACATAAAACCGAAATTTCTCTCTCGATTAGAAAAGTCGGAAGGAGCCATAAAGGGTAACATGTACGAGAACGGGTTCGGGACAGGCTCTGATGCCAGTTTCAATGGTCTTCCTAATTAATCTATCGATCTTGCAACTTTTCATACGTTCTAATGGTATCAAGATGGAGCGCAACAACAAAAATGACATACCTTATGGCTGGGAGACTCAATTAGTACCTGTGAATCTGTGATCCCATTGATCACAACTGGGCAATAGTTATTAACTTATTATCAATGCCATGCCCGGACTCAATCTTCTACAAATTTAATGCTCCCAAAAGAAAAGCGACAAATTTAAGCATACCAAAAATAAGCCCTACATGCTTAGTTTGAATAAAAGAAGAACTAGTTGAGATAACACATGTAGCTTGGGTTAAACCCTCACAACCTGTACTGGTATCACTCGTAATGTCTTTTGTAGCGACACTAGTACTACAAGCGATGTCATGATATACGGAGTAGAATACATGAAAGAGAGAAAAATGGCAGACCAAATGGGAGTAAATAAAGAAACTGAAATGAGACGATTGATATTGAGTTCTTTGAGAAAACTTGTTTATATTTTATTTTTTTGGAGATAAAAAACTTGTTTGTGTACAATTACCAGATACAATAGTACGAACAAGTTTTTCATGAGTTTTTTTAGTATCTTATTGTCATTAAAAATGATGTGTCCATAACAATATGATAGAATTGATAATTCACATGAAAATCATTCATTAAAAGACCTAATATGTCATTAAAAGTGTTGTGTTCTTAACAGTATGATAAAATCGAAAATTTACATGAAAATCATTCATTAGAAGACCTAATATTCATTCTCAACTCAAAAAATAATGCAACAAGGAACATAAATTCTAAGGATTTTAATAAGTCGATTAAGATTGAGTTGACCTTGCCCCATGCCTCTTTTTCCTCCTTTCCCTTTTCACTCTTTCAAGTAGACTTTTTTCTTTTTCCATCCCAAAAAAACAATTTCACACGTAATTACCACAAAAGGTCAAATCTCTCCCTATATCCACACGTGTCAACTCACTAAACACCTCCTACAAGGGGCAAAATGGTCATTTCACATAGCTCCACCATTCTTTCAAGAAAGTAAGGAATATTTTTTTCCTGAATGATATAAAGCGAAGATTAAGAGAGAGAAAAAGATAGCTTACCTACTCTCTTCCCCCTCTCTCTCTCTCTCTCCTCAGAGCTGACCTCTTCAATCAACAATTCGAACAAACCCCTCTTGAGAAATTCAACCCCCCCCCCCCACTTTTTTGTTGGTAAGGTTTAATCTTTTTATCATTAATTAATAATAATAAAGTTTTCTCCTTTTTATTTATATTGAAATCTGGGCATTTATTTTTGTGTGCAATTTCGCCATTTTTCTTATGGGTTTATATTGGTTTATTGCTATTTAATTATTTGAAGGTAATTAACAAATTTTGTGTTATTTGTATTTGTATTAATTCATTTGAGTTCTCTTTATGAATGAATTAATTGTTTTTTTTATTGAATTATTACGTGGGTTTTGTTGGGTACATGATGATATTTGTTTGATCGACTTTAGCTGTGGTGGGTTTTAGTTAATTTGATTAAAGTCAGTGTGTATGAATTTTTTGGTTAATTTGGTGAAAAAGTACCGATGAAAAAAAAGTTGGGAATTTAGATCTCTTGATTGTGTTTTTTTATGTCTTTTGGCTTTATAATGTTGACATCTTACTTTGGTATGATTTAAGGGTCTATTATCTGAATTGAGTTCATTTTATTTAGCTTACTTGTGACGATTCCCAAGGACGATTCATGTTAGTCGACCTCAAATCATTTTTGAGACTAAGACATTGTTTTTGTATGCATCTTCGTCGCATTTTCTTCGGTTTGATCATTGAATGAACCAGTTGTTTGTAGAAACAACAGCAGCTGCATCGTAAATATTTCGCTTGCACTAGTCAGCACTTAGGAAACAAGCGAAGCATTTGCTTTGATCGATGTCGTTAAGTTTATGCTGTCATAGCTTAATTGCTTGCTGCTTAGGAAGACTATGCTTTTTCAGCTGATTAGGACAATTTTGGGTATAGGGTTTTGTTGATAGAGACTATAATGTTATTGGTCTATAGATAGTACTTTCTTTTTATAGAATTAAGATTTGGTAATAGAAATGAGGAGGCAATGGTGTATATAGATACTATAGTAGAGCTGATTGTCACTGTCCTTTCGGTTTTTTCTAGCTGTCAAAGACTTTGGCCCAGCTTTGATGTAAATGGCTTTGATGTTTAGTTTGGAGAATCAGTCACTTGGATTTTGTAGAATTGTAATCATAGTTGACCTAGTTTGCGCTTTCCTAAAAATTTGACTGCTAATGTCTCGCCTGGTTTTGATAAATACTTGCGTCATTTGCAGAAGTTACAACCTCCATCCGTAACTTTAACTGCCGCCGAAGCTGCCTTCCTTGGTTTGCTCTGAAAAGAGTTATTTGATTTATGCTGGTGGGTATGAGATTTAGATTTGTGTGACCTTGTTAAGGGTTTTGGGAGTAGCATGTTCATGGCCTTTCAATGTTTTTATAAAAGAGGGCAACCAAAAAGCAATGGGGGAGGTGTAGAAGTCCAGCCCCAACAAAAGCCTTCGAAGACAGTAGAAGTTCAGTTGAGTACCGATTGGGATGATGTAACTTGTCCAATATGTTTGGATTACCCCCACAATGGTGTGCTGCTTCAATGTTCGTCGTCTGAACAAGGATGTCGTTCATTTGTGTGTGACACAAATCACTTGCACTCAAATTGTTTGGAACGTTTTAAAACTGCATACGGTATGCCACCAGAATCAAAATCATCTTCAACATCGGACACAGAAATTGGTGAAATTCGGAGACCTGAATTGGCAGCTCCTGAAATCACCAGTAAGCCAACTTGTCCTTTATGTAGGGGAGATGTAAATGGATGGGTTATTGTAGAGAGGGCCCGCCAATATTTGGATCAGAAAAAACGCTACTGCGAAGAGGACCGATGCTCATTTGTTGGTACTTTTCTGGAGCTTCAGAAACATGCTGAAGAAAAACATCCTAATTCTCGTCCATCAAGAATTGACCCTGCTCGGCAGCTCGACTGGGAAAATTTCCAGCAGTCATCAGAAATTGTGGATGTCCTTAGTACTATACACTCAGAAGTTCCACGTGGGGTTGTTCTGGGAGATTACGTGATTGAATACGGTGACGATGATACTGCAGACGAATTTGAGGACTTTCCAGGTGATGAAGGAAATTGGTGGACATCTTGTATATTGTACCAGGTATTTGATAATCTCAGGAATACAAGAAATAGGAGGAGGTCAAGAAATAGTGACATGAGAAGAGGAAGCCGTCGTTCCAGCCACGATACCTCAAATTCTGATGATGGATCTGTGACATCAATCGAATTTCCAGATTATAGAGATGAAGCTGATGACGAATTTGTCAACTCCAGAGGCCTTGCCAGAGCTAATTTCAATCATCGAAGGTTAGTCTAGCACTTCTCTTTTGAAATGATCTGCAAGTCTTATGCCCATCTAGATTACTGGAGATTAGATTTATCAGCTTTCTTCTCTGTTAATAGAGGAACTACGAACCCCCTGTAAGAATTGAGATGTGTTTGAGACTTTGAGCAAGAAACTTCATGTTTGTTGCCACATTTCTTTACATGTACAGCTCGCTGCTCAGTATGATAGACTTGTAGGCAATATAGTAATTATTAGAACGCAATCCTCCATTTTGGCCAAGAGTGGTCTTCGTTTGCTAGGTCAAATCAACAACAGATCTTTAGGTGTGCTTTCTACTTCTTTAAGCTTCGTGTTTGTTCCAATGTGCTATGTTCTTGGTATGCACATGTCTATGAACTTGGAGATTCTAAAAAAGTACACCTGAAGAGCTATATCTTCTAGAAGTAATTCAAAGAATTCTGCTATACTAGTATCGTGAAATGAGAAGCAAAGTGGAACTGACAAATATCCCTTATAATAGGGATTAGAGCCTCGAAACATTTTTCTAAGCTGACTGGAATTCTGGATGGTCTGTAGTCAAGTTTGAAGTTCATACATTTCAGGGTTTGTTGTAGTGCATGTTTTCAAGATTGTACTCTATAGCTTGTCCTGTGAATCTGTGATATCATGGTTAATCAGCTACAGCCTCATACAAATTCTGATTTTTGACACTGTAGTTGTTGTACTGCGCATTAATATTGCCTTGCGTGTCATTCAGATCACTTTTTAGTGAACATCATTTGTGATTAGACGTGAAATGAGTGTGTGAACAGTGCATGTGTAATAAAATCTTGTTTGCATCAGTTTGAGCATCCCTCTGATTAATCCTGGTCTTCTCTGCAGTTCTCGAAGAAGACGCTCCCGCTTCTATGACCATTAGGTACATAATCGTAATTGGTATTTAGTTTTTTTCTTTTTCTCTTTCGAGCTTCCAAAATCTTGTTTACATAGCATTGCCTCTTTCAAAAACAATACCTTACTTTAGTCTGACAGTGAATCTGCTCAAATCTGCAGTTCACATAGAAGCCGAGGAGTATGATGGAAAGAGAGTGGGCACGACATTGTTGAAGCCGCTTCTCCATTGCAGCAGCATTCTCAGCTCTAGTAGTTAGACCTGAAAAACCTAGATTGTAGTTTGTCTTTGCAAATCTGCTTCATTGATTAGTCTGCTGTTTCATTTAATTACTGGGGTGAAAGTTCAGAAATAGGAATTTTTGGGTTTCTTCGATCAGAATTTACCTGTTTTTTGTAAGAAACTTTGATGGAATGTTTTGTATATAATTCTTATTACTGAATTACAGATGCAAGTCTTGCTTTAATGTAAAAAAAAAAAAAATATTGTCCATATCAGAGTCTTGCATTGTGTTGCTTTGAATGCACTGTTCAATTCATTTGCATCACTTAAGGTTGAATGTATTTTGTGCATCCGGCCATGACGATGTATCTGGGAAAATTATATCATAGTAATGACTATTGACTAGATTTGTGTCAACAATAATTTTGTGGTATTCTAAAGAATGTTTTAGTTGTATGTTTCGAGTTATTGAGGGTTACATATGACCTTGACATGCGTAAAAATATACGTCCTATATAATAGGTAGTTTAATTTGGGACGGGGAAGTAGTCATTTAGTCGCCTAACCGACCAAGTTGGGCTGAGAGTCTGATGTGGAAGGAGCGTCAAGTGTATGCAGACGAAAACTATATGGATTATCAGTTAAAGACTAGCGCACGAAGTGTTCATATACTCCGCATATGTCAAGGTTTATAATAATCCACACATTTTAACACTTCCTAGTAGAGTTGTGTCGAAAACTCCCTCAAATGTTCAGTTGTCCTACATTCTCCTGCTTAAAAACTAGCCAAACTTTATCAATGATAAGAGGTACAATCGAACTTGATGGTGGATGAGGAGCAAGACAACATGCACAAACAGGTCGAGCAAACCAATATGTTAAACCTCATTTCTTTGACACAGAAAGATCGTAGCATTACATTCTGAGCACACAACATGACTACATGAGGCACCTCGAGAGTCGAGACCAATAAAGAAGAGCAAACCCTAGACAAAAGAAGGCGGATGCTGATAACTTGCACCATTTCACCTGCATGATTCGTCATGGGGAAAGCTTACGAAGACAAATACACTTCTACAACATCCTTAGAATTCTTCAACAGCTATACTAAGTTTGAGCAAAGAACACATTAAAAATTCCCCAGTCGACATCATGACAAACAGTGCACCATGTTGCTAAACATGCATACACAGGCGATGTAACAGGACGGCATTGGTCCACAAAACGCAAATGACTAGTACGGGACATTCTTTGGGGTATTCAAAATGACATTACTCTTCATACCCAGCTTAATCTTCATGGCTTCTTTTCCGGATCTCCTCATCTCCTTCATGACCTTCATTCTTATAGTGCGCTCCTTTGATTGTACGGTAGCGAGGCCCATGCTCTTGTAACTGAAACGAAAAAGTAATCCAAGTTTTATGTAACCAGTAAGAGAGGTCTGAGCTACTCCCTTCACTTTATGTTGTTAAAGTTTGGCTTAAATATGTGCGAAATTCAAACATGTTAACAATCCAAGAGAACCAAGGAAGTACAATTTATAAGCAATGTCAACAATTAATAACAGAAAAGGGAATTTACCTTGACGCCAGTGCAATGGAAATAGCCGAGGCATTTGCAGGTGCAGGGCGTGGCTTTTGCTTGTAGTAGCGCAAGAATTCCCTAGATCCTAGTGTCTTTGCAGATACTCCACTATCAGTCCTCCTCTTGATAACGAGCTCAGATCCACCACATCCAAATTCAACAGAGTTCCCACCATCATCGTTCACTGCCACCAACTGCTTACCATCGTTGTCCACATAGCTATCAGAAAACATGAGACCAGAAATCAGAGAAATGAAGAGATGCCAAATTCATTAATAGGAATAAATCACAAAGATTCTTGAAGCAATAAACACAGCAGCAAATCTGTAATTATCTCTGGTATTACGACAAAAATCCATCTCCTCACCAACATAACCAGTTAAGCCAAACATTCTATACCAACCTATCCTTCTTAACCGAGCAACAATGTACCCTGTTCACGGAAACCGTGGACTTCTCTTTTCTCCCTCGCTCGGAATCTGAAGATATCTCAAATTCTTATCATCCTTGCTGGGGTCATCATCTGATTACTATTATTAAAGAAATTGCCAACAAAATTATCTTTGGCTTGACATTACGAGACCACAACCAATACAAAGGAGCAGCAGTGGCTTGCACCTTCAAAATCAGATGTTCACCAACAAGTCACAAAAAACTACTCATTTTTCATTATGGTAATGAGGAGAAGCACGCTTGAGCCTTAATGTCACGAATTTTGGAATATAGTCTTCTCCCTCAAAACTTTCACATGACAAGAATCTAGTAGTACACTCCAAGGCTAACTCCACAGTCTCATCTCCATTGAAAGCATCATTGAGATGAGCGGAATCAAAGCATTAAGCATTAATGAAACACACCCCGAACCCCTACCATAGATTACGCATCACCCACTAAAATCAAAGAGAGGACTTATGAATTAAGGAGCAAAGAAAATTGTAAAAGGGAAAGAGGAAAGGCTGATGACATTGGTGGTGATGATGATGTTAGTGTTGAAAGTGACTGCTTGGCAGCGGGTTTGGTAGTGATAAGCCTTCAAGCAATTAGAAGAATAGGTGAGTAATGGAGAAAGCCAAGATGAAAATGAAGGCTCACCAGCACCAGAAGGACCGAAAGAACTGATGAGTATTTCACTAGTCAGAGCAATGAGAGATTTGGTTTCCCTAAAACAGCAAGAAGTTCCTCTTTTTGGATTTCTCTCTTTCACTAGATTTCCTGATCTTTTTTATCCCCATTCTACTACCGTATGGATATCAAGATCTTAAAATCAAAGCAGTCTACCTCAACGAGGTACCAAGTAAGTTCATCAGAATATAAGATGTACCATCTTGTAAGATTAATACCTGCTGCTGTAGTCATAAAATTCTTCCAGTTCTACTTCCTCCTCATCGTCTCCATCACCATAACGTACTTTGCAATGACCTTTTGCCTCCATATGCTTCCTCACTGCCTCCAAGCTGCTAAATGGGTGGCATCTCTCATTGCAGTACAAGCACAGGTAATCTCTCCTTACCTAACATGAAGCAAAGTAGATTATTAAGTATATATGAGAATAAAAAGATGAGCAAAATAGTGGAAAAGGGAAAAATAATTTGAATGGAACAGGAGAGAGATGAAGAGAGCAATGAATTGTTACCTTAATGCCCAAATAAGTAAGCAAGCCCTTTGGGTCTTTCAGATACTCAATGTCAGGAATGAAAAACCCATGCTTCTTGTGCATATGAACCATGCAACTTTCTAAGGTACGATTCTCAGAATCGCACATGAAGCAACAGGTTGGATCCAAATCCTCTTCAAATCCATCCTCGACATCAGTATCAGCAGCATCAGCAGGTTGCCCATTCATGTCCATAGAACTGAGTGTATCTGCAGCCTCATCAACCAACTCTTCATCAGGATCTATCTCCTCCCACTCACTGTCATCACTCTCCTCAGACTCAACGTCTTTTCTAGTGGGAGGTCTCACTGGGGTACGTCGCACTAGCGGCCTGATTATGGTGTTCTCCTCAATTTGATGATTCTCTTCCTGAGAAGCTCGTATGAAATGACTCTTAGACTTGAGATGTTGAGCATGCGCCTTAGAGCTTCTGTAACCCTTGCCACAGAGGCCACAGCTGTAAAGCATGGGGGTTTCATCTGCCTTGTTCTTCTCCTCAGAAAGCGCAGACTGCCTTGCTAGAAAGAGTGCTTCTGTTACCCCTGGAACCCCAGCAACCTGAATCGCAATAATGAAGGACAGATGTTATCTAAAATGATCAGAAATTGACCAGCAAAATAAGAAACTACAACGAAATGCAATGTTTGAAGAAATCCTGATATCATAGTACGAGGGATCGTAGGCACATTAAAGTATCATAGGCTATATCACATAAATATCCGTTAACACCTTCTATTTGTTCTATCATATGATTAGCAGGCTATTAAAGTTGCATAGCCTCTAGGTTATGAATGATAGGACAGCCAGGTGACATACTTAATAATAAGTGAAGGCTGGCAAGCTCTCCAGTCCCTTCAGCATACAAAATCACTTCTAACTCACAAGGATGTACTAACAGAAATAACCACAAACAGAAATACAACAAAAGAAATGTCAGCAACATAGCCCAACTTGATCCCGAAGTACAGTTAGGGTCACAAAAGAGTTCACATAATATCTGTTGAAACTATAATCCGAGTCATGCACAAAAGACACTCGTCCAAAAACTTATCAGCATCCTGTTACAGTACAAACTTTACGCCCAGCAGCAGAATAAGACATATTAGTTATCCTAGCAGCGGTATCCATCCAAATCCATACCATAATTGGAAAAAGTATGAAACTGAAACTCATCGTAAATCTTATCACATTGTGAACTCTTATGCTCAGGTACAGGGTACCATAACGTTGTAGAAACTAATATTTTGCTAGATAACCATTAGTAGTAATTTAGCAATAGCCTCATTACATGAAAGCTAAAAGGAGTTAGATGCACCCCATACAGGTAAACTAGCTTTCTTTAAATTGAGTAGGACAACAGCTATTCACCAACCAGCTTGAATCTCAAAATCATAGCTAATAGTGGAGGCAATAAATGAGGTTTGTCATGTTGCGAAAAGAAAAAAAAAATGTAGTTCATAAGCAGAACAGAAACAAATCCTAAGAATGAAAATAGAAGAAGCTTCAATACCCCAGCACTAACACAAATACAAGAAGGTCCAATGAAATCACCATAAACCAGGAAGTCCTCAATAGTTCCATACGTTTTAGCAAACGAAAGACATACTAGAAGGATGTTATATAAAGCTCTACTGTAGAGCAAGCAATGGGAAATGGAATTTCAAAACACATCTTCAATTGCCAAGTTTAATTACTAAGCAGGGACATGATACCAACATCAAAAACAAGAGCCTTTTCTCGTTCTCGCTCTTTTTATGTCGACTCTACAGTGAACACCAGAACTTTCAAAGTTCAAAGTTCCAATTGCTGGTCATAACAATAGAGCTCTACAGCAAATTAGTCGGATGCAAATCCTTTCTCGATACCCATAGCTCCAAAATCCACTCATCACCACCAGCAATAACTAACACAAGCAAAAAATCGAACCTCGAATACGATCAACCACTCCACAACCACAAAAACTTCCCCAAAGCCAAACTTCAACAACAATCAACCTCTTCTTTACATCAACAAAAAGTTTCCCAACAACAAATCAGCCACATAAGAATTCCTTTTTAATCTCCAAACTTAACCCATAACAAATCATACAAGAAATATCACCATAACATACCAACGTAATCTCTCAATTAATCAATAATTTCCCACAAAAAGAAGGACAAAACCTTGCGAAACATATGAACAAATCATACCTAATAATATAAAAACAAAAACCCAGAAAAGAAAAACACCCAAATACAAATTTAACGTTCAATTACTACATAAAAATAGAAACTTGCAAACATATGAACAAACTTTCGATTAATTAAACAAACCCAGAAAAAAAATCAATGAAAAAATAAGATTAAACCTTGCGCTTAAGATTGTAACGATGCCATTCAGATTTGTAGTGAAGCTTCTGCTCAGAATCATCGACGAATTCTTTGTTGCAAGCGTTGCAGGTAAGTCCAGGCATGTTTTTGATAATAATCGTATGAAGAAAAATCCCTTCTTTTTTTTTTTGTATTTTGGACAAGTGTTTTTGGTGAATTGTGGCCGCCTACAAAATTGGGGGTTTTAGGTGTTTGCTCAACACGGGAGGTTTGTATTTATAGTAGGCTTGCGCAGTCGGTGAAATGGGGGAAAGAGGCCAAGACCCAAGAGGTGTGTGGGTAGTAACATCAATTGGAGTATGTCTTACGTTTGTGCAAGCGTAAGCGTGTGTTTGGCAACCTTGACCCAACCTGGCTCGTCCGAAAATCCGCTGCGATAGGACCCGACATTATGAACACCCGAACCCGACTCAACCTAACCTGATAATGACCCATGACCCAGGAGAACCCGATAAAATTGTCAAACCCTATATTGACCCGACCTGTAGTGACCCGTTCGTTACCCGACGATGACTGGACCTGTTCGATAGGGTTTACGACGAGGTTTTTGTTGTTGTTGTTGCAGTTGTATTTGTTGTGGAATTTGTATGATCAATTCCTCAAAGCATTCATTTGTTCATCTCCCGATGTCTTCTTGCATCCTCTTCTTCAGTCACCATGATCGCTTAGTTGGGTGGAAATCAAGAGTCGTATCCTGATACTAAATGATGCAGAACTCGGAAGCCTTTTAATAATTTAAGAACTTCACTAAGTGCATTTATGTGTGTTTTAGTGGAATTAAGAGTTGGTTTTATGTTTAGTTGTGTTTATGTGTATAGAACAAAAATTAAACAATATCGATGCACAATAATGACTAGAACTAGTACAAACTGGTTGTTTTCACCCAAGACTACCTCGCCTCAAGTAATAACCAGTTGATAACCAACCGCAATTAGTTAATCAATGACATAATAGAAAACCCTATCAATTCAGCAATGAAGGTTCGACCTTGAATTTTAATAGTGTTTGTTAATTCATTTTCAAAAATAGTATATGTGATTACAAGTCACATAGCCTTTATTTTTATTTTTTTTGTTACAGACAACACTTAGCCTTTATATATAAGATAAACACTAGAAAACATACAAAGATTACTAATAATGGTCTAACAAGGGAAAATGCACCAGACTCGTAACCCACACAAGACATTAAATACTAAAACGAAGAACTAGGCAATAACGGATTACTGTGACAAGCGTGGCTTGTTGGGAAAGTATCAATCAAAACAGGAAAATACGACTCAAGCGCATGAAACTTAAACAATATCTACAACAATAAACTCTACACTGACATGCTCTAATTAATATTTGACTACTAATTAAGTTCCAAGACTCTTATTGAACATTTCTTGTAATGCACTCTAGAGCAAAGCCTGCTCTACTAGTAAATACTTAATATTATCAGTGTGATTCTATAATGGCTACCATAAGAGAATTAAATCTAATCTTTAATTTTTTTTAGAGTGATCTCAACCCGTAGTATCTTGACTATGAAAATAAATAATAATTAATAAAAATAAAACAAACCCAGCCTCAACGACCCCTTCATCTTATCTCTCCTCTCCCCTCCACCACCATCCACCAAACCCTCCACCACCGCCACCTGCATTTACCAAATTACCAATCACCACCTACTAGCCGCCTCCACTATCACTATACCCGCTTGTCGCAGGCTAACCCACGCCGGCCACCCACTACCCCCGGCCCCATGTACCAAATGCTTCACGAGCCATTCTCTCTCCTTCTCTCCATCCTATTTTCCCTTTCATTTCCGGCTAATAAAGCTTCGCCGGCTCCCCGCAAGTTGAAAACCGTACGTCCGCCGCCCTCTCTTTGCCGCTTTTTACAACCGTCCTTTAAATTTGAGGAGAGAGAAACGTGGGAGAAAGGATAATTTGTTTAGGAGGAGATAAAAGTGCGGTTGCCGGGAGGGGGTTGGGGGCATAACTACCGGAATCCAGCGGTTGAGATAGCGAGTGATGCGGTTGGGCAAGGGACGGTTGGAGCTGGCCGGCGGTGTGGTAGAGGTGGGTCGGATGGTGGCCTGGGTGGGGGTAAGGGTGGGTCCGATGGAGGAGGAAGCTAACGGAAGATGTTTGATATTTTTTTTTTGTATGTTCAAACCTATCAATGTCTACGATTTACTTACTAAAATCAATGTATGTGATTCCTTCCTTTACATTGGCTACCAAACCTTGCTAGCTATTGTAGAATTAGTATTATCAGTTAGCCATATATCCGAGCATTCCAAAACCATTGCCTTCTCCAAAAGAAATTGAATCAAAGCAAGTTCCCGTTGGGATCCAAGATACGCCTTAACCACAATGTTTTTGAGATGATACTTGCAACATGAAAGGATAGCCAGAGTTGTTCTCTAACACTGACGCTCCAACTCAAACCCCTCTATATCCAAGGGTGATATACTGAACAACAGATACCACACCTCCTAATGGTGATACAAATCGACGCAGCATAAAAACGGACCTGTGGAAAAAATTGAATTGGTATATTCTGTTCTCTCACTAATATACAAAAACTAAAGATATGGGCTAATGAACTTCAACCCTTAAAGATCCACCGAACTAAGATATTCCCTAAATAGTACCTTCGTTTAGTTCTAACCTTTGAACCCATTTGTAACACCCAAAGTTTATGAAAATTGGTTTGTCTACATTGGAAAATTAAAGCTCTTATGATATGTTTATAACATGTTTCCACCATCATACTATCAACAAGCTGCACCTTTGAAGCCCAAGAGGGGATAGACAGGGTAAGTGATGACTTCCAATCTTATTGGGTTGTGTTGCGAGTCTTGCGACGAATGATGGATCGGGCATTACAAGCACAACCAATGAACCATCAACAATTCAACGATAGGCAATTACACTTAGCCCCTAGTTTATATTCGACCCTTAGAACAAAACCAAAATATTTAAAAAAGAAAACTCTTTCTTGACACTTTGCATTAATTTCTGAATTCAATCTTTGTTCGTGTCACTCAAATAAATCTACATACATATATGACCGGCAAGTAACTCATGTAATTTTTTTTTGTTGTTGTTGTTGTTGAAGAGAAGTAACTCTTGATCACGCATCAGTTGGTCACATGCCGGGTTGTGCCTAACCAGCCCCCAAAAGACACGACCATGGTACAATTAGCGTGCTCTCGGACCGGGCTTGTTTTGTGCCATAACCATAAGTCCAACAAACGGGGCAAGCCTACTCCGCGGCTAACTCTACGTGCAAGGCCAGGTTGTGCTCGTGCTTATGTTCACGTTGAGGTCAATGTGCTTGTATCGTTCTGAGGCATTGCCATCTTTCCTCAGTGGGTGGCCACGACACGAGGCGAGACCGACCGGTGTGCCTCACGCCAAAATCTGATATATTCCATAAATTCGACAATAGCTACCAGTTAAACTTCTCACAACACTATCAAACATCTTACCCTCGCTGTCTCAACTCCAAAAGTCAGACATTTCTTATCGCTGTTAAGTTTCACTACACCTCGAGTAAAACAAACTTTGTTCATATATTCTCCATCCATTCATTTACAAACACCCAATTTTCTTTTGGCAAATCACATCCAAGTACTCCATTTCTCTTTTAAAATGATTGCTAGTTTTGAACCAATTGAGTTTGTTTTACCAATCCCAAACCATTTCTTATACCATAGCAGGGTATATGTAGTTTTTCTACCCTCGGTCCATTTCGATGAGCAATTGACAAGAATTAGATGAGCACCGGTTAATGTGATGAGAAAACATAAAGTATATTAAACATTCATGGTATAAAACTCATTAAATAACGTGGAAAAGTTATGCTAATTGATTTGTGGTCGATACTGAACAACAAATGTCATGGTTCATAAAATTATTGTGATTGCTCATTATCAGTTCTATTAGAGTGGTACAAAAATGCAATATACTCCTAGAGGTAAGCTAACAAACCTGACCCAACTCGATTTGTTGACTCGATAAGACCCGAAATTGTGACCAATCAAACCCGTCTCGACCAGATCCGATGATGAACTGACCAGACACAACCCAAAAATGTTTTATCTGAAACTGACTCGACCCAACCCGTTACGCTACAATGACCCGACTTGTAGTGCCAAAAGCTGAAATAGCACGATAAATGACCATCAGCAACTATACCCGATTATGACCCAACTCGACACCAACACGATCTGACGCAAACTTTACTCGTCAGAACTTAAAACCCACCCCGATATCAACCTGATTCAAAATCGACCCGATCCAAAAGAGCATTTGACCCCACATAACTCGACTTAATACCAACCGACTCGCCATAACCCGACCCGATCGACCCGTTTACCAACAAGATGCAAAATAAAATAAAAAGTTAAATAAACATTTCGCACAACATAAATTTGAACCTCCCACATTCTGTCTCATCCAATAACCGTTGGGAGGTTTTTAACTGTTTTTTTCATTTTTGTTTCGTCTCTTTCCCAAAACATTCTCATTTCTCTCTCATCCCAAAAAAATGGCGACGATTTCCGCGCGACGAAACGCCGGCGCTGACACTCGCACCGCCGGCGGTAAGATTATGAGGAACCGGCGAACTCAAGCGCCGCCTAGGACTCCCTACGCACGCCCGTCGCCGGCGGAGGAACCGCCGGCCGAGGAAGACTTGTCAAACCCTAATTGGCTTTCTAGTCTAATTTATCCCGCCAAAATTATCGCATCCGGCGCCGGAAAGATCTTCTCTTTCTTCGGCAATGATTCTTCCTCTTCTTCTGATGATGATTCCGGTAAATTTTTGTGCTTTTTTTTTTTTTGCTTTTTTGAATTTAAATTCAAATTTGTTAGTTAAGTTTTTGTGTTTTTTTGGGGAGGAAAATGTGAGTATGAGGTGGGAATGTTATGATCTTTGAATGATTTACGCATCGAAAATTCGTGAGTTGATGATAGGTAGTTTAATTGGTGAATACTCTGATTCATTTGAGCTCATTTGTGTACTTGTTGATGTTTTTTTGTGGGTTTGTTTTGTTGTTTTTCAGATTCCGGTTAAATTTTGGGTGAAAATTTCGAATTGTGTAATGGAGAATATTGGGTAAATTTTGAATTTTAGTTGTGTAAGTAGTTTATATAGGGCGTGAAGTTTTTGAAGAGGAAAGGTAAGTTTGAGATTTCAATGTTCTTAAGAAATGGTTATAATGTGATTATGTCAATTGGTTATTGTGGTTGATTGAAAAAGATATTGGTTCGGTATTTGTGGATCGCTTATAGCACCTAGTGAATAGTGAAGTTAAGATCTTTTCCGAATTATCACTAATCCAGCTAGGACTCTGTGTGTCTCATATTGATGGCCTGAGGGCATGCATTGCTCGGTTTTTGGTGTCAGCTCCAGTCGTGATTATTCTTAGACGTTGGCATTTGATTAGGGGATTTTTTTAGTTGAAGTCTGGGGATGTAGAGGTATAAACAGCTTGGTGTTAGTGGCCGAAGAAGTTGGTGATTTTGATATAGCTTTGAGAGATAGAAGTTGGTGGTCAGTGATGTTCCATATTGTATGACATTGACGTTGTTGTACATTTGGAGTCATGTGCTCCACTCTACCGGAACTTCACTTTTCTTCATTTTGTGAATACGATTACCTAGGATTGTTTGAGAGCTTAATTATTCAATCTCCTGTATAACGGTGTCATCCCATTGATGTCTTTTGTACATAGGGATCATGGGAGTCACCTTCTTGGTAGTTGATATCCTTTATTACTCAAAAAAGATATCTTCTTTATTCATGTGAGTCATTCATTAGTGTAGAAATTCTGAGTATGCTTACTTACATGACTGTAGCAACTATTAGTTGATCAACAATCTCTCTGGAGTTGGCGTTTGTGCTTGGCGTGTCGTGGTCATTTCGTTTAAGATTATTATTGTCTATGCTATTGATCCTGGTTACTTCACTTATATTTTTGAGAGGAGTTGAAACGAGTACTTGTTACGTAGACAAAGCTAGGGTTACGTGACACGGGTGTGTGCCCAGTGTCCTATTATCGAACTTGGGTGTTTTTTGAAACAACCTGATACCGAAATGAAGGATCCAGTTGTCATACCCACGTTGGAGTGTTGACTGTCCGACACTTGTACACGATGTAACTGTAACATGAAGAGTCGAGTAATTAGGAGAATATTTTCTATGTCTCGAGGGATCGTTCAAGAGATAACTAAAAATGAACACCACTATACTCTTTGAGATTCTGATTGTGATTGTTCATTTATACCAGCAGTAGTTAACTACTTGGTTTGCATGAGATACCATTTTTCCTTGTATACTGAATTGTGTGTTTCCCTGTCTTAAATCTAGTTTGTTTTTAGAAATCATTTGGTTGCTGGTGTTTCTTTGGCTGATTAAGCCACACTTATTTGGTTTTTATTTTAAGAAGTTCGTCTCATTCTGGCTCCTTGTGCAATAGACATCATTGTGGTTTTTTAATTTTGGTTTCAGATAACGAAGATGATCAGTTTGACGAGGTCGAGAATGATGGATCAGACAAGGTAAAGCTTGACCTTTTTTCTGGTGAAAAGCTGTTTATGGTTTCCTTTAGTGAGTTCATCTTAGGGCCTGCTGAGCTTGAATTGTTTCAAGTGAAGGCATGCGGATTTTAAATCAGTGGAACTTTTTGGTGTTATATTTACTCTATAGAATGTTCGTGGGTCACTTTGACCTTGCTTATATGATTTTCATGGTATTCCATTGGCTGTAGTTAGATTATCATTTCCATATGCATTTGATTGATGTCAAGTTTTTGGGTAGTTGTGAGTTATTCATTAGTTAAGGGACAGTCCACTGTAGTGCATTGTTTCCATGATTCTAATATGATATAATAGTCTAGAGCAAGTCATTGTGGAGTTAGTGGTTTTGGAAAGTGGTTAGGCACCTTTCTTAGTTCTTGGGGAGCCCATTAGTCGATTCCCAAATGATTACTGTGCTTCTGGTCGCTGAGGCTTTGAGCATAGACTTCTAATGGTAACCCTAAAACGACATAGTAACAAAAGCAATACTCTATTTTTTAATTAGTTGTACCCACTTTAATATGAAGAAGTGGCTATCTGAATGAAGAGCGCTACTAAAGCATGAAATTGGTATTTTTCTCAGCATCAATCTTTTTGGATCAGTCACCGTTTTTTTTTTTTATTGATTTCTCTCTGATGCACATGTAAAAAAGATAAGTAGTTACTTTGTCATTTAACTACAGTAATAGCTTTGCAACAGGTTATACGTTATTGAAAATTGTCGGTCAATTTTATAAGTATCTTTTAAGTGCAGCATGGGTTTTAAATTTTGTTTAGTCTCCATGTTCTGCTAAAGCAATCTCCCTTGAGTCCCAGGAGTTGCAAACCCATTTAGAACGCTTGCATCTAGATTCATTTTCTGGAACAGCTAAAAGGATTTATCCTGCATATGCTTACACATCAACCCTCGCTTATCCTGATCTCCCAGACAAAAATGCGCATTCAGAGATTGTGCATCAGAAATTAAGGTATCTAATCAAAAATAGGTGGCTGATCCAAAAAGACTGCTGCTGAGAAAATAACCAATTTCATACTTTAGTAGACCGCTCCTCGTATGGATAGCCGGTTCATGACATGTCTGAGCAGATAGCTCGGGGGGTCCACATGCTTTTGTAGAAGGTCCATCTCGAAGTTCTATTGACTTGTACTGTTTTTTTTCCAGACTTAAGGATCCGTTCCTGGTTTTAAACGTTAACATGCGAAAGGTTAAGAACCTTTGGAAACCTTTAGTTTTTTTATCACAGTTTCACTTTGTTGTTGTTTTTAGATCATGTATTCTAGCTTGTAGTTTTTGTTGCTCACCTTCAATCACCTTCACAATGAAAGGGTTCAGTGTTTGACATTTATCGCTGGTTGGTAAACCTTCTTGAGTACTGGCTAGAGATTGATGGCTGGATTACAGTAATAGAATATTGGCGTCAATGGCTGATTGTGATGCCATCTTTATTTGTGAGAACTGATAAGATAGTGATGGCTGAAAGGTGATATTGGCCTGGTGCGTGGTCTTTTTTCTTATTTAAGCTCTCATGCCTTCTCACCAGGTTCTTTTGGGTCAGAGTTTTAGGAGTGGAAGGATAGCTTTGGGTATTTGGGTAAAGGATGAACTTGTAAGGGTATTTTGCGGGGCTCATTGTATCACTGAGTATGATACTTAGAGTAAGGGTGAAATGATAAATTTTTCTGACCCTTTAAACCTTCTATACTTTCTTTGTGGTTGACAGTCTTAACTTGCTACTTGAAAGCTTTTCTTCCGTGGCAGTCTTTGTTGTATCTTGGATTTGTTTTCATTACTTGCCTTTGGTCCTATTTCTTGCTCCTGCCTCTTTACCTTAATTGACTTGCTTGTATTTCTATCGTCTATTCACTTTCTTGATATCTGAAAGTAATTCATTTGGAAGTTTAAGAGTTATACATGGTACGACCCAAAAGGAAAAAAACATAAATAATTGTGAGATGAATGTAGTACCGTAGTATCTTTCTGAAATACTTCTTTAGTATGAATATGTGGCACTGAGCTCACCTTTGTTCCACCTGCTACCAACAATAAACGAAAGTTGTGTTTTGGTTGTTGATTCAGACCAATAGTAGAAGATCTGCATTAGTTTAAGTGTTGTTTGTCATGTTTGAGAACTTTTAAGGACTCAAAGAAATTAATGGTCGGAGAAACGTTTTGAAAGCAAAAAACAAGAGGATTGATTTTTGGCATTGCATTGGTGATGGTTCATGGCCCATAGAGTTTGAATTATGCTTGGTTGAGCTGCCTGTTGCTTACATTTTCGTAGTTGAATTTTTTTAACACGTCTGCATGATGTATGACTTCTTATCTCACGAAGTGATGACAGCCATTAGGTATGATTGGTGTTATTGCTTCAAGACTTAGTGGTCATGCGAATGGGTTTATATATTAGCAAATAATTTAGTTAGCCCTGTGCAGAATAGAACGCATTCCATAATGATAATGAATACATGGTTGAGTATTTCAATCAGTCGACTTATTGTTTTAGATGCTGCCTTTAAGCCACAGCTTGGTATTTTTGAACTTGTGAGCTTGGATTTCATGTCTTAAGTATCTGGCTCTTGAGTATTATAAATGAACAGTTTTAGCCTATTTGCCTGTGTTGAAATGTTTATAGGCATATGTTTTGCCATTGTTAACACTTTTCAATTGGAAGTTCGTGATTTGATGGCTGAATGTCTATCTTAGGTTCCTGGCTACATGGCTCATGAATTGGACTTATATGTGTAAACTTTATTTTAGTGAATGTTATGGATCATACTTTGCTCACTTGCCTTTTACTTTGTGATGTGAAAACTGAAGTTGCTTTTGGAACTCCCTTGGCCCGTTGGCTACTTTATATCTATCATGGATGAGGTGGGCTTATGTTTGTATTTTGAATATGAAGGTTTTTTCACCAACCATCAAGAGTGACAATAAGCGTAAGATAGAACAGTTAGTGTTGGAGGAGGCTTTTTCAAGGTATTACACGCTCTGAATCTCTTACAGTTACTTTTCAACTACAATTTAATGATGAATTGTGATTAAATTGTTGTCCTGAATTCTTGTTGAAGCACGATCGAAGAGTTTTAGTTATGATTTGATTTTACCACCCTTCATAGATCGTGGATTTTGCTTCAAACTTATTGATTAGCTTATCAGGGATTTTCAAAGCCTTTTTTTATTTTTTATTTTTTATATAAAGCTTTCATTGTATTAGAAAAAAAAAATGGAGTTGCCTAAATTGAATATATTGAGGTGAGGTTGTTGACTCTTTTTATATCAAGTCTTAGAAATATGGTTTGTGTAGTATGTTCTGGATAGCACTATATGCAAGCTTGAATTTGGGGAACATCTTTTTTCTTTTTTCCTTTTCCTTTTGCACCATAGTAGCTTCATTTTTGTTAGGTAATAAAGCTACTTTATATTTCTTTGATAGCTAATCAGTGCAATCTAATATCGGATTGATATGGCTCGATGGTTACATGTTCTCATGTTTGAGTGGATGTTTGCTTTTGACCAGGGAGGAAGGCAACCAACTTATAAGACTTATCAAATCGCGTATAGTGGACACTAGCGGAACTTTTGGTAAACAACTTAACTAGATTGTTTATCTTGATAACTGAAAGCGAGTTCAATTGACTCATTGATAGGTTTTTTATTTGTTCGGCCTGATGGTTAAGGTACTCCACCTGCAAGAAATACAGCAATTATGGAAGCTAGGAAATGGCTGCAGGAGAAAAGATCTGGCTCTAAGAAAAAGCTTGAGGCTGAACTTGAATCGATGACATCCCAAGTTGGTACCTCTTTGTAGATTAGTTATCGTGTTGCCTTAGCTTTTGTAACTTCTGTTGCTATTTTCTAGGTTTCATGTCGAATTGCTTTTCTTGTTTCTTTCTGTTCATGAAAGGGACTCTACTTTGACCTTCTGAGTTTCCTGATATGAGTATTAGGTTTTAGGTGTTTACGTGAGTACATGAACATGGTGATAGGTGATATTTGGTATGGTGGTTGTACATCCCTTTAGAGTTCGATCGTTTTTTAACAAGTTACCTAAAAATATTTATCTTCTTCCTTGTTCCAACTAGTTACTAAAATTAATAGTTATTGCCATATATTTGCAGTGAGTTAATGATAGGCTTGATGGCTACTGTATAATGATGTTATTGTGTTTATTGAACTCTGGGAAAAAATGTTTATAATGGGTGATGATGGATCATATAAGCCGACCCCAAATGTTTTTGGTCATTTGGTTGTTATTATCTTAGATTTTTGAGTCATATTGATGGTTAACATTACCTATATTTTTTTATTCGTCTAGTTTACCAGAAGCGAGAAGGGATCCCCTGAAGACATGGCGAAATCATACATGAAGAATCGTACTGCATGGGCATCACCCTCCCTGAAGAATGTTGAACTTGGATCTCCATCAACAGAGGGCATGCTACATTTCAAGGAAGAAACTCCAATGTCTACGCTGCGCAGTTCTGAGGTATTATTAAGTTGTTTCTTGTTAGATCTTCCACTATTTTTTGCAGAATATTTCCTTGCTCCTTCTACAGTTTTGAATTAGAATGTGATTACTTATTCGTTTTCATAAAAAGGTTACTGGAACCATATGTGACCTTCTATTTCTTTTTGTAAGTAGGATATCATTATATCTAAAAGAGGACTCCAAGGGGATGACTTACGTGACGATTAATGTTTATTGGCAAGCTGATTGTTGCTTTTCCGAAAGGAGAGGAGTTTGAGTGATGTTAGAGTGAGCTGTTGGGGGTGGGGAGTTTGCTTCCTTGTTTGGTTGGTATTTCTAAATAGCTCTCTTTGTGAGTTGATTTTTACTTAAAAGCTTACTTGTGTTCTGAAAGAGTGAGGAGTTTTCACATAAATTGTCTTTTGGGGAGTAAAATTAGTTCCTGCTTAGCAAACCAGACTCATTTTTGCAATAGAAACCATTACAACCCTCTCCCCTCCAGTATAGTCAAAGACTCACGGTAGTTTTATTTAAAGGTCTATTGGGTTTAACTAGTAAAACCTTAAAGGTCTATCTAGGTTGTAATAGATTTCCCTGTGTCTTCTGGAAGTGTCAGAATGTGATTTTTGTTGGGTTTTGTATTCGGAGATACTATGAGTTCTTGTCGTCTGTTTCGACACTTCTACATCTTCCCTACTCTTGACAAAAACTTAATATAAACATGAAATGCCTTAACACTGTCGGTTCTACTCGCGGAAGCACAGAGTTTGCGCATCGCATCCGTGTCTAACACGATGGGGACAGATGTGTGACACTCTAAGATTCGAGTCTTGATTTCAAATTATAAAGATGAAACGACCTGCTAAGGATACTTTGACGACATCAAATAACCAGGAGTGTCATGCTGAAGACAATTGGATTTATATGTTGTTGAGATTCGTAGCATTAGATGTGTAGAAGGGGCATGGGTGGGAGGAAGTTAGCAGTAGTGACTCAAGAATTTTAGTGTTGCAGCTAATCTGCCTGACTAGCTTGAAATCTGGATGGCATATCTGTGCACTTCAGACACCCCTTTCACTTTTGCTTGGAAAAAAACAAACAGGGAGAGGTATTTACTATTTTATATTCATTACTATGTTCAGCTGCCCAGATAAAACTTTATGTGAACTTTGAGAGAGAAAATATTAGGTTATCCTAAATCACTGCAAATCGACAAGTATTTCTAGTGTGAGACAGCCTCATCGTACGAGATCACTTAGATTCACACTGTATGATGTGTATTAAGTTACGTTTAAAAAAGTAGTATGTTTAGTTTGAATTAATTTTTTTTGAAGGGAAATTTTACTTACTTTAGTTATGTTTTATTTGAGTTACTTCAAAAAAGTTAATTATTTTTGAAAATTAGGGAATTACTTCTAAATTATGTTCATTTTGAGGATTCAGTTACTTTTGAAAAATGAACAAGTTAGTCCTGAAAATTACTAAGCAGTCAGTCTCATTGTGTAAGACTGTCTCATTGTTGAATGTTTAAAAGAGATTGTGAGCTGTGCCCTTTTGACAGTTTAGGCAGTCCACTAGCTTATATTAAACTCATTGCCTGTCTTCCACAAAAAAAGCTTGAACTGTTTATCTGTTATGTGTGTTTAAGGGAGTAGTAGAGATAGGCAAAAATTGAGTTGCTCATCAGGATATTTTTATTTGTTCTATTTGATACATAGAACTGATTTTACAGCAATTTATTTATAGCCTAGATTAGATTAGATTAGATTATTCTAGAGCTTAGAACTCCATAAGACACTTGTTAAATCTAGGAGATTATTGATCATCCTTTCATCTTCCAAACTGTTGGACAGAACTAGATAGCTACTTCTCTAGAACAATCTGCAGCCTAGTAATTAAGCAGTCTCATAGTTCCAACATTCTACCAAAAATATCTAATGATTAAAAGTGTTTCATTATAGTTTAATTTTATGGTTAATTATTTTTACAAGATCATTATTAACTTTTGGAACTTATCGGTCAATGTGTCCTATCTTGATTTTGTTTTTTCCCGTCATAATAGCATGTCCCCGCGTTGGTGTTATTGACATACCCTTTTATGTTGTTCATTGTGGTCATCCAGCTGAAAAAGAGTTCTTTTGCCGCTGGGTCTTGGAATCTTTTGGATGAAATAAGAAGAGTGCGGACCAAGGCTACAGAAGAATTGCTAGCTGCTACACCATTAACAAAGACCAGATTATCTTTGTTTTCACCTCCAGTTAATCAAGATATTTTGGAGACTCAAGGAGATATAGAAGAAGCAGGTACAATTCTGCTTGCATTTTAAATTATCAGCAAACTGCTGTGTTGTTTCCTGAAATTTTAATGTTTCAATTTTACTTCATGACTATGTTCGATATAATTTATGTTTCTTGCTTTTTAATCATATGTTGGATGACAACGTATATCTATTCTATATGTTTTCTGCCATCGGATTTGATGACTTCGATTTCTGTTCAGTTCCTGCAGGAACTACACCTCTTGGACCAGACCATGTTCTGAATGATGCTGTAGCAAATTCGTTTCTGAGAGACAGTCAGGTGCGTGCTAGAGGGACTAGTCATTCTTGCTTGATTGCTACCATGCTCTGAAGGCACACATGGTTGGTGCAAACTTGTATTTTGTTCCTTAAGAGTTTTCTATCAGGTGTGCGGTGGGGGTAGCGGGAAGAGGAGGATTAGGACTGGTCTCATGGAGGACTTTTGACATCAGACAGTATTTATTTCTGTTTCAAATAAAAAAGCTGCACATCTGTTTCCATTTCCATTGGAGCCAATGACTCACTAGTTCTTTGGTTTTGGAACATGATGAATAAAGCAAATTGGCTCACAAAATGTTTGTGCTTCTTGTATTGTGAAGTAGTAGTCAGCCGTGCGATTCTTGTTGAATTTTTTTATCATGGGTCATCCTTTAGTAGCTTCTTATTTTGTGAAGTAGCAGTCAGTCGGTGCGATTCTCGAAACAATTTTCATTTTGGGTCATCCGTGCGCAGCCTCTCTATGTTTCAATAGGGGTAAGGCTTGCGTGCATCGGACCCCCCCTTACCCCGCCTTATGGCGGGAGCCTTTAAGGCACTGGGGTTAAAGATGTTGTTGTGGTCATCCTTTAGTAGCTTCTCTATGTATTCAACATAGGAATAAGACTCGTGTACATCCGATCCCTCCTTATGTCGCCATAGGAGTGAGCCTTTGAGGCACGGGGTAATGTTGTTGTAAAGAAGTTGCATGTCTGAGAAATTTGAAGTGTTTCCTAGTGAATAAATGTAAGACGTGCATCATATTGACGTGTTTATGCATGCAGAGAAAATAGCCGACTTCTTCAGTTCTTTCTTTTAAGTAGACTTTAGGAGGTTGAACACAAACTTTTCACATATACCATTGTATAAGCTCTATGCTCATTTGTGAACTAAATATTATTTTGATTGTTTGGACAATCTGTATGGTGAAAAATCGGAGCAATCTGGTTGAATTATGCTGTACTGTAGTTTGATAAATCGTCATACTTTTTTTATTGGCTAATTCTATACCTGATTTGTTTTAAAGGATGGCAATGCTGTTCAGTCTGTGGAGCATCAGGAATGCGCAGAAGCTGTTGGTAATACTGCTTGCCTTTTATTGCATAAAAGCAATTTCAGATTCAATGTGCAAACATAGAAAAGATTGTTTGGGTAGTGAAGGAAGCTTTGTTCTAATGGAAGCTTCAATTTTGTTTGTTTGTTAGGAAGGTTTCGTATTGATTTGTTCTCTGTTGTAAATTAGATTTACCTTTGTGCCATGCTCGCAAGTGTAGGTAGAAAACATGTGTACCCGCTACCTATAATTTAGTTTTGTTGAATAATTTGTAGTCCTCTTTGGAAACTTGCCTGAGGTATGCTTTTGTGGTTTTAACCTTCAATGCATAAACTACTTGAAGTTTAGAGCGTCTGTTTCACCTAAATGGCATGTACTGTCTCTAAAGGGTAGGGTGAGTCATGGTGTTTGTCTTCTAGTGAATTGATCTATGTATGGGTTCCTGTGCTGTGTGGATGGACTTCCTCAAAAAACCAATATTGGCATCGTGTGTTGCTTTGTTCCACTAAAGATGTCGACTTTAAAACTTTTCTTCACCAATTCAAGTCAATTATCTGTCGTTTGATGTTGTTGCAATGTTGGAGAGTTTTTGAGTTATGATCCCCCGTCCTTTGCTTCCTCAAAGTTTTTCAGTTACAATCTGTTTGAAACATTTAGCAGTTCTTTCAATCTCTTCAGTAGTATATAACAGCTGTTGCTATTTGCTATATGACATGGCATCTTCAGAGCTAATGTTTGTCGCTGTCCAGATGTGCTAGTTTTAAAATATAACAAAGATAATGGAGCAAATGAGTTGAAGAGCACCACCGCAGAAAATGGTGTTGTTGCATCTGGGTGAGTATTGTTTTTCCTTTACTTTTCACAATAAACTCTTCTGCGCTTACACAGTCATCGCCTTGGTAGTTATGCTCAAGAGCAACATGCAGCGGAGGAGCCTAGGCCATCAGAAGAAGAAAATGGGACCCTGGCGGGTTCACGCCAAGAGGGACAAGATGTTAATATGGAGGACTCAAATATTTTAGCAGAGCCTATTGATATCCCATGTACAACCGCTACAGACACTGTTCTAAATGGGTCTCAGAACAGCTCTAGCTTACAGGAGGAAGACCTCTCACAAGATTTTAGCCAGCCAACTCCTGATGAACCCCCAGCCAAAGCAAAAGAGGCACAGAAGGAGAGAAAACCTAGGGGTTACTCGAGAAGAGGCCGTGGAAGGGGCAAATAGATGGTCGGCTTCTTCCGAAAAGTGTAAGCATAGCTGTACCATGTCTTGTATCTTAGCTAGAAGTAAGCTTAACTCAGGTTAGAGCATTGGTTAAGTAGATTTAGTGGCTATTTATAAAGGCCTCAGGCTCAGATCACTGCAATTAGAGTGATCCTAGTACATGGTAGCTGGTAAATTGTATTGCATGCAGTAGGTTTCTCGATTATTTAGGTGTTTCAGTGCGTTTCGTGACTTTCCACATAACCTTTGTTGATTGATTGTTAGTGTATGTTGTGGTTTGGAGAACTTTTAACATGAGAATCTGTAATAAGCATTATAAGGCTGCTGATAAGCTCTGAACTTCATCCTTGTCGCGCCATTTCTTCTTTAGCTCAGTGGATTATGATATGTAGACAATTTTTCTGTGAACTGGCTTAAAGGTACAGATTGATTTTTCTTAATACAGCAAATTTTTTATTTTGGTTGGTGCTCGTGTATACATTTAAGTTTTGTCCGATAAAGAAATACATGGCTCGAATATTTTGTGACTGTAGGTATCGTAGAGTTCTATTGGCATTGAAGATCATGCTCGTGATCGCCGCCTACCATCATGACTCCGATTGACCAGATAGGTTTGAAATCGTGATCAACCGAAGGTGCACACGACCTTACCTGATTGTGAACCAATATCCGACACAATCTAATATTGTTCTACCCGAACCCATTCCATCATGTTTCATCCTGCAATGATCAATTCTCCGACAACGTATTGCCCCATTTGATGATCTGATATTAAGCATAAAAATGACCCAAATTAAAACAATCTGTAATACGTATTGATAGTTTTTGGGTTTATAATTAGATTTACCCTATTATGCACGAAAACCTTCTGACCAGAATTGGAAATGATGCGAATAGATAAGCATAGATAATAGACCTATGAGGACCCGACTCGAAACTGTCATTATCATATACCGATTGAACCCGACTCGATACTAAGTTAAACCAAAAAGCTGAAAAACTTGGGAGTTCATGCTCTGGCATGACCCGGACTCGCTATGACCCAACTCGCCTTGACTCGTCCCGACCCGTCCATTGCCTACTCTAGTTGTAGAGTCGTAGGAGTGATGAATCGTATTACCAACATACTTGGATCCGTTTTTTTAGATTCTTTACATTGTTTAGAATTCCTTATTTCATTCTTCACATCCGTCAAAACTAAGAAAAATGACACACTAACAATTTGTAACGATACTCCACCTATACGAAGATTCGAACCTTGACGTTTTAAGGTTGTTAAACTTGAACACCAACAAGAATCTGAGTTAAAAGGCTTATTTATTGTTTCATTTGCTAATGCTCTTCAATCTATAATTTCACAACTTAGAATTTGTCACCAAAAAAAAAAAAAAAAAATTCACAACTTAGAATTACAAATAGTAACTTCACTCTCTGAATTCCTTGCATCTTCTTGAGAACAAAGTTCATTCGAAAATGTTACCACCAGAGATAATGTTCGACATACTTACTCGTTTACCACCAAAATCAGTAGGCCGTTTCCGGTGCGTTTCGAAACCATGGCGTTTTCTCTTCTCCGAACCTAACTTCATCAAAACCAACCTCAACCGAACCAAACAAGTCTCGAGTAATCACCAACTCTTGCTCATTTGCATGAGTACTGACGCCCTGTACAGCGCCAGCATTGCCCACCACCTGTTCGACGAAATTACAGCTTTCGCTACAAGCCTCAATTTTGTTGTGCACCGTGACTTTTGGAGTGAGGGTATTCCTACTTGTGACGGGTTGATATTAATTCGTGATGCTGCAGATAACAGGTTATTAGTTAACCCAACTACAAAGGAGGTTCGAGTGTTGCCCGTTTCGCAGTACGGTCTTGATCCCAATGCAAGTTTCAGCATGTATGGTCTTGGGTACGATGATGTCAGTGATGATTATAAGGTTGTGAGGATTTCTTTCTATGATACTGATAATGAGCATGAGCCTGACTTTACAGAGATGTTTGTTAATGTGTATTCTGTAAGAAGTGGTGACTGGAAAAAGGTTGAGAGTTCACCATATGATCATGCTGTTGGTCATATTATTGCAGGGGTCTTTGTGAGTGGTCGTATACATTGGATTGCGAGTAGGACCTCGGATTACTCGTCTGTTATTGTCGGGTTTGATTTGGCTGAAGAGAAGTTTCTTGAAGTACCAGCACCTAGTTCAGTTGATGGTGAAAGATTTGTGTTTCATCGCCTAGTGGTGATTGGAGGGTGTCTTTGCATGTTCCCTGCAAGTCCGTTGAAAGAGACTGTTGTTTGGGTGATGAAGGAGTACGGTGTTAAAGAGTCTTGGACTAAATTCACGATTGTTTTGAATGAGTTAGCGGAGTTTAGGCCACTTTTATATACGTTAGGGCAACGAGAAATGGTGATGCTGAAGGATGAAGAGATAGTTGATGAGAAAATAGTGATGTACAATTTCGATAATGGAAGATTTGAAGATATGGCAGTACAGGGTTTTACTGATGAGTTTCATGTTGGTGGGACATTTATTGAAACTCTTGTCTCACCTTATTACAATCATCGGACTTGAACAGAATGAGAGTGCATCAGATCACGTTGTGGTTCTAGGGAGCCATTCTCCATGAATCGTGAGCATGCAGACGAGTTTGCTTGTATGGGCAGCGTACAAAAACGTTGTTCATTTCGAGTCACCCTGAAACTTATATGTATGGTCTAATAATTACTAGATGCATATTAAGAGAGCAAAGTGGCAAAGTTCATGATATCTTCAAGTTGTTATACATGACTACATGAGTGTGCTAGACTGCTAAGTGAAACGTTTTTTTTTTTGTGCCGCATTCTGTATAACTTGATCAATTTAAGTAATTTACGAGTGTTGCTCAAACTCGACTTGTTTATATCATGAGAAATGTGGGAGGAATCGCTATTATAATCTCCATTTTGTTAAAATTCGTTTATTAAAGGGAAAAACTTTCAAGAAAAACCAATTACTTGGTTTCGGTAGATGGCATTTTAAGAAGATTTTGTGCTCCTTGAATCTTCATAGATAGACTTGTTTCCCCATTCTACAAAAGTGATCACTTCGGAAGTTCTACTAAGTAGAATGAGAATTTTTTTTCGAAATAGGGCTCAAAAAATAAATGTTAAACAAAATGGGTCGAATTTCGATTCGATTCCTATCCATCAAACGAGAACATTATATGCTCCAATTTGTTGTTCAATAGATTCATACTAATATTGATTCTATAGTTTTAGATAAGATATGTTCAGTTTGTTATCAAATAAATTTTGATAGACCAAAATTAACTATGAATATCAAATCACTTACAATGAGTTAATTTCTACTCCCTCCGTATATGTTATTCTCACTTATCAATGGGGGACGTTTAAACGTAAAAAAAATTGCTTGAAAGATAATGTCGAAAATTATAAAAACATTTATTTTTGAAGTCAATCGAATGAGTAAAACTTTGATATATAAATCAGAACCGTTTTTTCATTAAACGTAATGTCAATTATTCACTCGATAGTGAAAACGACAAATACGTATTTTGAGATAGAGCGAGTACTACCGTAAAATAAATAAAAAAAACTCGTACGGTGTACAGTACTAAGATTCATAATGGAAAGACTGGAAACTACAATAGGGGGCTAGTCAAAAACTCAAAATGAACAACTCATAGTCTCATACAATTATTCTTTCCGAAACTTCAAAAGTAAGCTTTCCCTCATTCCACCTTTCTGTCCTGCCTAAATCCTACAATGGCCTTAAATGATCAGTCACCATTAACAGCCATACCAAACAAAACTCAAAAACTCGACAACAACAATGTAGAGCTGATACCACCTGAACTCATCTTCGACATACTCACCCGTCTTCCCGCCAAATCAGTCGGCCGTTTTCGGGCCGTTTCGAAGCCATGGAACTCCCTCTGTAAAACCAGGAATGCAGAAATAGGACTAGAAGGACGGACAGGACTGGGACGACGAACAATACTTGGAGGACTGACAGGACTGGGTCAATGTGACAGCGACAAGCAATGTCACTCTCAGTTTGTGAATGCCAAAGGAGAACATGTGAATGCAGTTGGGTCAATTGGAAGCAATTGAAAGCATTACCACTTCCATGATAAAAGAAGTCCATAGAACCTTTCCATATGTGTGTTTTGCTATATTAAGCAAACATCACTTTCAGTGTGTCAAGTGGCTTGTTCTATATATTGTAAAGAATTGTGTACATTGTAATCATAATTTTCAGAATCAATACAACTATTATATCTTTCTCACAAACTCTTCCTAATCTACACATTTACATTCTGTTTTCTTGAATCTAAGCTATGGTTTTCTCATTGTCCTTCATGAACTCCAATGTCTTCATAGTATCAGAGCCATGAAGGATTGAGAGGAAGTCAGTAAGATTAGGTTAGAAATTTCAGTCAAAACTCAACCAAGAAACACTTAACCTAAAATCTTCAACCAATAACAATGTCTGACAATCAGCTCGACAACACCACAAACCACAAAAGGATGGATGTGAGTGATCCACTCTACATTCATCCTCCAGATTCTCTAAACCCTCTGTCGATTGAGCCAAAACTTGATGTTTTGGCCAATTATTATGAGTGGAAAAGAGAAATGGAGATAGCACTAGCTACAAAAAGAAAGCTAGGCATCTTGACAGGCCTGATAAAAAGGTCTACAACTGATGTAGTGCAAGCAGAGGCCTATGACACCTGTAACAGCCTGCTTGTCAGCTGGTTGCGTCACAACCTAGAAGGGCCAATCAAAGCCTCAGTCAGATACACCTCTTCAGCAAAAGAAATCTGGAACTACCTTCAGAAAACCTATGGGATCTGTAATGGAGCCAGGGAGTATCAGGTGGAGCTTGAAATTCAACAAGCAACTCAGGGAAGTAAAAGCATATCTGAATATCATACCCACTTGTTCACTCTGTGGCAGACCCTGGAGGTTATAGAAGACTGGCCACCTCTCACTGAAAATTCTATTGAGATCAATGCTTACTTTGAGGCTTTGATCAAACACAAAGAGAGGAAGAAACTTTATAAGTTCCTAAATGGGTTGGATCCATACTATGGACCCTTGAGAAACCAAATGCTGATGAGAAATCCACTGCCCACAGTGCAAGAAGCTGTGTCTCTGTTGCAGCAAGAAGAAATACAAAGGCAGGTTCTAGGATGTGCCAACAACATGGAGATAGATCAGGTTGCCTTTCACGGCAACCAGCAGACCAGGGATCAAAACCACTACAGCAACAGGAATGACAACTCAGTCAAAAAGGAGTGTGTCACCTGCAAGAAGAAAGGTCACAACAAAGATGAGTGCTGGTGGAACAAAGACATTCCCAACAATCCTGGTCCTCCAGCAAAGAAAGGAAACCAGAATCAAACCAACAACAAGTGGAACAACAACAACAAAGGCAAGAAACCTTGGAACAAGTAAGCCCACAATGCCACTGGTTCTAATGAGTCTGGAAGTGGAACCAATCTAGTAATGATCTCACAAGAAGCACTCATGTCCCTGCTGAACTCCAAGGCCAAAACCAGCAACTCTGAATTCACAGAGGAGGAACTTGCTCCACACTTTGCAGGTAACATTCATTGTTACAATATTTACTCAGATAATGTTGCAAATAAATGGATAATTGATTCTGGT
>JBBYHQ010000017.1:3340524-3387813 GCA_038382645.1 Spergularia azorica
TGTGCTCTCTGTAAACATGATGCAGAAAGTCATAGTCACATCTTCTTCACATTTTCGGTATTAACTTAAAATTGAAAATATTTGATTTCGAACGAAAGAAATGACCAGAAAATGGAATTTATCATGGGAAATAATATTGTGATGATTGGTTGTTTGAAAAAAGGCAATAATATAGGAGGTTGATATAATTATTTTGTGGCAGTTAAATGGCATATGATATGAGATTTCAAAGTTTACTCCTAAAATGTAGTTAGTTGTTTTATTTTTTTCCCTATAAAGTTTGCACTATTTTAGGGCCTTACGAATTAGTGGAGAACGGGGGATGGACTATGGCGGTTTAATTTGTTTTGTATGGATACGGGTGTCGATAATATGAGCAATCTCTCTCGAGTCTCAACTCTCAGGGGAGTACTCCGTATATTATAACGGAGGATAAGGAAATTATTACGATTACTTTGTAGTAAACTTTCTCAAGATTGGTCGATTTATTGACAAGAGCCAAGTTGGCAAGTATCGTAAGCTTTAATTAGGAATGATGAAGTCGCTCTCATGAATTAGAGGCGCATTGGAAATCAAAATTCCTATGAATTGGCCTAGGAATTTAGGGATTAGTACCGGGATTTGATGATAGAATGTGATTCACATCTTATTGGCAGTAGGGTATACGAGACATGATATTGGAATGTGATTCACATCTTATTTCAGTTCCCGCTTTTTTTAATTTTGTTTATAGTTCAGATGTTTTTAATTTAACTTGTAGATTTCCATTTGTTTCATTCACTCACACCGATCTGTGGATTAGGTCCCGCAGAGTATTCGACAACAGTCTGGGTGGATAGTGGCCTTGTAGGCGTTTTAGATTTACGTCTTACGAGTTGTGAATTTCGTAGCTGCACTTACTTGATACAAGGTGTTGCGTTTTCCCTGCGAAAAAAAATTAAAATTGTTTGTGGCAGTTACAAGGTAAACAAAATTGAGGCAAAAGTAATTGGAAAAAGAAAACCAAAATCAGGGAAAAAACTTGAGATTATTACGAGTGGTCTCAACCTAAACAATGACCGAAGGACATGGAGGGCGAAAAGTGTGAAATTGAGGCATGCAAAGGCAAAACTGCTAAATGGACCGTCAAACAAATGGCACGCTAGTAACCGTCTTCACAGTTATAAATGGAGTCAGAATATCATATGTTACATGACCCTGTCAGTTGTCACTTCACTTTCTTCACAAAACCCAACTTTACCATTCTACTGTATTCTCACTTCAATCAAAGTTAAAAGATGGTTTATTCTACAAATTATTACTTGTTCTTTATTGCATTATTATGCTTAATCTTCTTAAACAAGGCTCTGGGTGGTGACTCTCCGGCTGCTTGCTCTAACAAGCAGTGCAAGGTACAAAAATTTAGTGCAGACATTTTTAACACTCCTTTCATTTTGTTCATTTCTTTATGGATGGCGTTTTGAGTGAAATGGAGGGAGTACACGTGACGTTTTGTATGTTTATTTACTTTGGGTTGGTGAAGTGGAGTGATATGTTGTACTAATTGTTGCAGTTTTTTGTTTTGTTTGTGTTGAGTGACAGTTACTAGAAAGTTGCTCCAGCAATTCAGATTGTGGTGCTGGTTTGTACTGTTTCAAGTGTCAATACCCAAGGCTGAGTTTCAAGTCAAGATGTGTTAGATCAAGCGTCACTAATCCCTTCAAACTTGTGGTAATTACGTACTGGCCATGCTCTAATTGAATTTTGCTCTTGTCGATTTTTTGAGGGCGTATGTTAAGATATAAAATCATTGTTTACGTAGCCTAGGCTTCACTAAGCAACGCATTTCTTCATCTGTACGTCATAATCTGTCATGTTTCGAACAAAATGTCGTAATATGTCTTGATACTTTCCCTTTGTGGCTTGTTGCATACAGAACAATTCTCTGCCTTTCAACAAGTATGCATTCTTGACAACTCATAACTCGTTTGCAATTAAAGCTAATCTCGAAGAAGATAAAGTTCCAACAGTTACATTGACTAATCAAGAAGATAGCATCACAGAACAGCTGAATGTGAGTCTATTGATTATTCCATCCATATATGTTCCTGCAGAGTACTTGTGTGTAGAGATGTATGTAATTGACAAAGTTTCGGGTTTTTGTCTGCAGAACGGTGTTCGAGCCCTGATGTTAGATACATATGATTACAAGGGAGATGTATGGTTGTGTCATTCTTTTAAAAGCCAATGCCATGCCTACACTGCATTTGTAATTACTCGACTTTAATTCAGTATTTTGGCACAGAGCTGCTCTCGAAACTTACTTCTTCAAAACTAGTTTGAATTTTACTTACTATGATCCTTTTCATGCACGCAGCAACGAGCAATTGATGCTTTTAAGGAGATTGCAGGCTTCATGTCAAAGAATCCATCCGAAATTGTGACAATAATCTTGGAAGACTATGTCACATCTCCAAAGGGTCTTACAAGAGTTTTCAAGGACTCAGGTCTGATGAAGTACTGGTTCCCTGTGTCGAAAATGCCTAGAAAAGGCGGAAACTGGCCCTTGGTTAAGGATATGGTTGCTAAGAATCAGAGGCTTCTTGTGTTCACCTCCATCAAGGCTAAGCAAAAAAGTGAAGGAATCGCTTATCAGTGGGATTACATGGTTGAAAATCAATGTGAGCCTACAACTCTAAATCCTTCTGGTCAATTTCCATACTTTTGTAATCTACTACAATTCTGAATTGCTGATACCGTGATCAGAAACTTGAAAAGTTTCCATCATTTTCATCAGACTATTGATATTTGGCCAACAATGCAGAAAGAAATGATCTTACTGGACCTAAATTATCGTCCAATACGATAAGATTATGGCCACAAGAACCCCCCAAAGACAGATTTTTAACTGTACAGGTTAGCTTTGCAGATGGGAATAATGGAATGGAACCAGGAAGCTGTCCAAAGCGAAACGAGTCTTCTGCCTTAAACGACCGGACAAAATCTTTGGTCTTAATAAATCATTTCAAGACGATTCCCCTGAAGCTAACTGCATGTGAAGACAACTCAAAGGAACTGATTCAGATGCTTCAGACTTGCCATGCTGCTGCTGGTAACAGATGGGCTACTTTCGTCGCTGTTGATTACTACAAGGTTACACTGTACTATCTTAGACATTGCATACTTTTGTTACTGTTATCTATAACATGTTTACGTACACTCAGAAGCAGTAGATAATTAACGTTTCGTAACAGAGGAGTGCTGGAGAAGGTGCTTTTCAAGCAGTAGATATTTTGAATGGAGAACTAATGTGCGGTTGCAGTGATGTTCACGCATGTATGGTAAGACTACTGTTTATTTCCTCCACTGTCGTTAACCTTCCTTGTTACTCCCGTAACAATTACCCTCATTCGAAGCAGTAAACAGTTGTTTATAGGAATCTCTGACTATCTGTCTATCACAGGTTGGATCAAAATCAAGACCCTGCAGAAGCACACCCAGCATACTTGCATCCAATCAGAACAACTGAAAGTATTGAGATCCCGAATCAATGTAGTGAGTTGAGGGTTTCACAAGGATTTGATCTTCGCAGCTAACTTCAGTTTTCAATCCGATTACTGGACATTACCATCCGCAGACAGTACTGAGTAGTTGTTGTCTACCTGAATTTTCTTTGTAATTTGCAGTGAAGCAGTTCTACTAACAAGTTATAAAATTTACCTCTTCCAGTTTTAGTCCATGAGACATTCCCTTTTAGAATTGATCCTGAAACCATATCGCAAGACTTTGTTATTCTGTATACTGTCAGATATCACAGATGGATCTTTTTTTTTTCTGTCTTTCTTTTCGGGCTAAGAGAGATCCATAAGAAACTGTATTCAGACCATGAAATCAGTAATTCAGCCTACATAAAAAAGTTATTAAGAGCCCATTCACAAAAGTGATATGTTCATCAAAATGACATGGAAATTGTCCAACAAAAGATCAGCAGAGTTTACATGAACACATCACTAATTTACAGGAACCGGCACGAAAATTACCTTTCGTGACAGAAAAAAAAAAAAAAAAAAAAAAAAACAGTAATCTCAGCCAGCTAGTGAATATACAAATAACATTATGTGCAGATGTAATAGAATAGCTCCCCTTCCATATTGTTAGTTTTATGGTTACTATGGCATTTCCGCCACCCATCTATCCGAGTTCATCACAGCAGACCGCAACAATTTATGGTTCTGGAATGGAACAGTGACAGCCATGTAGATGTAGGTGCAGATAATAAACCTATCATGTGTCGTCATCACTGAGCATTCTGTACCCTCAGCCAAGATCACTCAGCAGGTGTATCAAAATCATATATACAAATCGAATACATGTTGGAGTAGTTTCTCAACAGCTGTAGACTGTAGTAATCTGCAAATGATCTCAACGGTGGAGATAAACCCAAAGCTGACCATCGTCATGGGCTATGGCTACTACTGACGAGGAATTATCAACAACCACATGTGAGACCGCTTTTCCTAAGAGAAAAGGGAAGCAAAGTGAGTACCAAAACAAAGTCATTCAGCTGGGATATGATGTCAAAAAAACATAAATTAATGAGGGTTGTGCCTGATTCTGAAATGTCAAAAGAACAGAAATTCTTCCCTACTCTGTTTTGCATGGAAAATGATGGTTACAGACAACCAGGAACGCTAAAATTAAATCGAAGTTGGGAAGAATCAGGAATGAAGGCCAACCCCGTTGTATAATAACCGTCTAATCATGAAAACCTGCTATCAGTAATTGATTGCAAAAAGGAACTTCATGCATCTTTAAAGTCCAACCTGTAACATTTCTAACTAAAAAGCACAGGATTGAGGATAGGGGGTTCCTGAAACTGCGGAAGCCATCACACAAGCAACATGACCCATAACGAAAATTGCTCGTGGACATTGGAGACAGGCAAGCAACATGACAAGGAACTGCTATAAAGAGAACATCACCCTAATGCCTAAAAAGCTCCCCCACATGGCAAGATAGGGTAGTTTGATGTATCTAATATTATCCCTATGTTGCAAAAACATATAAACTGTTTCCAATATAGTCATGACAAAAATTGCGTCAAGAATTGCACGATCGACTCCTCTTACACAATATAATGGAGCCACTTATCTATATTCCATTGTCTTCCAAAGCCAAAGAATGGTTACTCTTATTGCTCACTGGAAATCATAAAACTAGAAATAACGCAAGTGACAAATCTCACATCAGAATACCGGATATACCACTTAGACGACCCCTATAAATGTATATTTTCTTTAAAATACCTGCGTGGTGATGCAAACTTCCAGTTTTACTTCCGGTAGCCATCTCCCAAATGTCCACATGCCCTTTGTATGTACCAATGATCCCAATGCCAGCTGATGTACCAATTGCAGAAATACTGAAAGCAAAGCAAACATGTAATTTGACATATGAGCTTCATTGTCTCAAGAGTGATATGAGACATCTACAGTGGATAAAATCCAAAGAAATCCGTTGCAAATATTTTTGCTCAGTAGGATACACTGTATTTCATTTCATTATTACAGTAAATCCAAAATATCTTTCAAAAGAATAAGAGCACACATCAACTATCGTTTAAGTAGAAAGGCAAGTAGATTTCAATGAACTTAGGTTGATAGGGGAATGCTTACACAATTTTGGGATAGAGGGATGAAAACAAAGGAGGGACGAGGGAGGGACGAGGGAGGAGGGGGGATGGAGTTGAAGGTGCATTTTCCTATCAATATTCTTCAACCACGGAAGCAATTGATTCATTAAAAAAAAGGTAATATATCCCTCCGTTCCTCTTCCTTTCCCTTCCCTCCATGTCCTTTATTCCCAAATCCCCATAACCAACACACTCTTAACTCTTAAGTTCCTTAAGATCATAATTTCCAATTTTCATATTAACGTCCAGCTTGACCTTCAACCAATGAATAACCATGGCCTCGTGTGGGAGTTTGAGATTAGTTCAAAACGTGCAACATTAAAACAAGAAAGCAACAAAAAGGTATATGGAACCACCTTGAAGGAAGAGCAGCTCCCAATACCAGTGTATTTTCAACCAACAGACCAAGCCTCCAGCATCCATCTGCATACGAATCGTAGTTGATTGAGAAACTAGCTGATGGAACATTGGAGTCTGAACTAGTGTGCATAAGAACCCAGAGAGCAACATCTTTCCCATCCTTTGGGCATGAGATGCTAACTTCATTATGTCCTGCAAACCACAACATGGTTTCTTCCACAAGCTCCTTGACACATTCCTTCATGGGAAGTTTGTCAAGAGGCAGGCACTTATGTTGCCACCTAAACAAACTTACGGGAAGATAACCGAGGATAGAACTTGAAGGAGCAGAAAACTGTGTGACTAAAGTGCGCTTGGCTATGTCCCTGGCAAATTTAGAATAGAAAAGATATTGGTTTTGTAATCAGTTTGACGTACTTTACTCTTCACCTTATAGCTACTGAAAAAGTGCATCAAAGAAATCATGCCTGACATTCTAGTGCAGTGTGAAAGAAAGCTTACCAAAGACTGAATTGTCCATAACCATTATGCCCGATCAGCAGTGAAGCTGATTTAGGAACTCTCTTTAACTCTATGACGCGTGAAGGGAGGAAATCATAGCTCAGAATTATATGTTCTTCCATTTTCAAGCTGCAGTTTTTAAAAGACATAACAGATAGAAATTACAAGGAAATATTAACACATAAGCCACAATGATTTGAAAGAATCAGAAAACAGTCTGGAATTGTTTAACTGAGAACGCTGGCAAATAAGGTCATAAACTCATATCAATCTTAAATGTAGCACAATAAGCTTTTGGGAAAAGGGTATCCAAATAAAGGATGTACTGTTACTATTATCGGTCCCAATATGGCACACGTAATGCGCAGAGGGTTGACTATACTAGGTTAAGGAAAACGATTGCAGACACAATCCACAAAGTTACTGACAGCCATTTCTTCAAGATAATATTATTGATTAAGATACATGAGTGGAGGATTATTAATCTGCCAGAATGTAGAGCAAAATACAAGTTCCCCTGTACGATATTCAGTTAAGCTAAAAAGGCCTTGTTGAGAACTCTTATTCCAACCAGATACAGGCAAACATGGGGTGTTTAGCTTTAATTAGAAAGAGCAACGACATTCACCACCTCATTTCTTCTAGGATTATTGATAGGAAAAGTAAGTTTCAGTAAGAAAATGTAAAGTTCGAGAAAGAACGCAGTTCTACCCATACAAAGATTTCATATTCTTTTAAAGACAGTGGATGACTAAAGAGGTTAAGGTAGTAAGAACCGTAGAGTAAATGAATTGTTGAAGCAGCTGAGAAAAGAGGACAAGAGTTCACCTCCAGGTTGTATCCATAATCCATATGTAGATTCTTCCACTCTCATCCAAAGCAATCAGATATTTTGGTTCACAAACCAATATGCAATGAACAGGATATATTGTATATAGCTTCAAAATAAGTAATGCATAGCCGAGCTGGATTTGCACAATCTTTACAGCATTCTCCTCAAAGAAGCAAGATTCACACTGTGGGCATGAACACTGGAGACTCTTCTCCCTGTACAGAATTAGATGGAATTACAATGAGGCATCCTGACAGACACTGCTGATACGGGTTATCTATTGAGGGAAGACAAGAACCTGCAATAAGGCATCCGAATAGAATCTGTCAAAACTAGACTTCGTGCATCTGGTGCAAACTGTAATCCAGACTTGTCAACGACAACCTAACAAAATAGATGATCAAACAGAAAGAAATGAGTCAGCTTGGTGCAAGCTAGCTGCTGCGCCACGAAAAATATTTTAGGCATAAATTTGTTTAATTACTTACTTCTCTGCCAAATTCATCCTTCAACGAGGGCAACCTCATTGATGTATGCCCAATCATACAAGGTCTTGCTTGGCTTGGTTCTTTACTTGATAGCTTGTACAGGAACAAATCCCTTGTTCTATCTTCCGCAAGACCACATGAAACACAAATGTAGATCTCACGGCCTATTCCAGCTATCTTCACAGATGAAATCTGTATTGGATGAGAATAGCAACCAATAAGCTTCATGTTGCCTTCTACGTCATCTGAACTCGTCTGTTTCGCAAGAGAGGTTACGCCAGTATCAGCTACATCTTCATCAATATGGGACGCAAAATTTTGAGAGCCACCAGCCCCCTGGTCAGATCTACAATGTTGGATTCCAATCTCATTTTTGTGAAGGCAGACTTGTGAGTTTCTAGCATGTGAATCGAAGCCATCAACAAGATTGGCACCGTCCTTCTTGAAGGCATATGTCAAAGACTCTTGCACATCTTCATCCTTAGTATAAGAAAATGTTCTCTCCAAATTCCCTTGAACAACAAATGAAGTTTTGCTTCTGTCACTGTTACTAATCCCATACATTTCACAGGAACTAGATGAAGTCAAATTTCCACCCCCATGATCTGTTTCAAGAGGACAGTAGTCCCCGTTGTTCCTGCAAATTATGCTTTCTGACAAAGGAGCACTATATTCTTTTCTCTTTGGGGCTGTATCGAAAGGTGAAGAGTTTTTCAGTACAGATGAAGGTACAAGTTCCGCAGCATTATTCCTGAGATTTCCTGTAAGGGGCATAGCACTTCAATTTAATAAATTCAGAAAAACTTGTAAACCTTAAAGTGCTTAATGTCAGCAAGTATGAAATTTATCTTCAATGGATCATAAAAGACCTTTATTAATCTGTGAATATGATGTGAAGCTAGACATGATTTTGAAAAAAAGAAAAAAAGCAAAAGAAAACAGATAACATATAACACTGACAACCTGTAATTCGCATTTTGTTATCATTTCCAACCGAACGACAATAAAGCGCAAAAACTAAGTGACGTATTACGAGCAAAGGAAAAAGAGAGCACAAAAAAGTGCATATTACCCTTGCCGTTAGGATTGGTATCCAAATCTGTGTTGTTAGAGCAATGTTCAATAATCTTAGTTTTTGCTTCTGCAGAGCAGTGATCTTCGCCTTCTGCTGAAGTGTTAGTTGGGATAGTACGAGATACAGGAACGCTACCTTTCTGAGCCCTCGTGTCAGAATTCTTCGCCAATTCTTCAAAAGACAAAACTTCTTTGTGTCCACCGGTCTTATTCTTAAAATAGGAAAGCTCAACTGCATGAAGTGAACTTTCTCCATAAGGTTCACAATTCTCCTGGACAACTGCCACCTTTTCAGCATCGTCAGAAGATGGCCGTAGTTTGGTGGATGCATGATCTTCAGATTGCTCATCATCCAAACTGTCTGGAACAATGTATTTGACGTTTTCCAACACTGATCCAACTGGATCAGCAGAAATACTAGAAGTATGTGCCCTTTTTACCCCTTCCATGACTGATTTATCATGTGCACCAGCTGCAATGTTCACGATTGTCTTAAATTAAAAGAATAATCAAGATGAATCGAAAGACAGGACTTTGCTTGAAGAAAGAAATTTACAAGACACCAGAAAAAAGCTTAACTGTGAGCTATACCTGGAGAAATGACATCACTGGGAGGAATTGTTCCTACTGATTTATTGTTAAATTTTAGTCCACATGAAAGTTCTTTGGAAGGCCTAGCTTTTCTCTTTTTCTTCCGTGATGAGTACGTAAGAAGTGGAATTGCTTCAGGAAGCAAGATAGCCAACATCGAGTTGGCTATATCATCACCAGCGGAATCAAAATCACTTTTTTCAGAATTTGTCAAATAACAACTTTGGTCGTCTGGATGTGATCCACTAACGGGCTCCTCAGAAATGACCATATCAGCAACTGGTTCAGGCCTGGATGGAGCATCCTCTCTTCTGCTGCTGTCGGAACCTGGAGCGCACATCACATCTGTAAATGCACAGTTGTAGAAGTAGGTGACATAGGGAACAAGATAAATGATGAGCTCTTTTGTCTGATGCAATCATTGTGGTGCCAGATTGCATTTTAAGAGTACATATAATTGTTTTCACTTTCAATTCCGATAACAAGAATCAACAACTGACACCATCTAGATTCTAGGTAAATTATTTCGCTTTATTAGTATTTAAAGTCTTTGCATCTAACCACAATGCTGTCAATCATACAGATTTGTCAAGATATCAGTACCTTGCTGACCATCCATTGCATCAGGAGCACAAGAATCAGTCAAATGATTGACCACGGAATCCACCAAGACTGCCGGCCTAGAATCTAGCACGTCAGACATGACTTGAGCCTTTCCATTTTCTTCTTGAATCTGTACAGAAAGGCCAAGTTCTAGCACTCTTATACATTGCCTGTCAAGCTGGTTAAGCATTCAGGATATCCTTAAAGCTCAAATTGCAAATCTAATATTGAAAAGGATCATAATCAGAATCTAGAAAACAGGCTGATCACTTGAATGAAGGTGGCAACACAAGTTTTCAAGATAAGTAAGTACATTATCCTGAAGCTCTTTTTGGCTGGAGTTGATTACTTAATATCACCATGTGAAGAGAGAATAGCCCAAGCAACTGGCAAACTAAATCTAACCGATCAAGAGTTTTAAGTAATGAGTTTGCAGAATGTCTACAGCGTCCTCACCAATTTTTCAACTTGAGGCAAATCGCCATTGACCAAAGAAGCTGAGGAGCATTTATCCATACTAGCAAGCTCAGTCTGCCCTTCTGTGGAAGAAGATTTCGCTTTTGAATCATCTAGATTTTCCATAGATTTGATAGGCAAACCATTACCTGGCAAAGAAACAATTTTCTCAAGCTCCATGTCTGTTAATACCAGAGAAGGTTCATCGGCTTGATTGGCTTGACAACAATTAGAATAAGATATCAGGGGTTCATCATAATTGGCCCTTCTTGTACAACATGGATCTTTCTGAGCATCAGCTTCATCAAAAGGTTGGCATATCTTATGGCTCCTCTTGCAAGCTGATTTTGTATCTACATCTCTGCATATTTTGCTTCTCTTACCGGTAACCCTGGTTTTCTCAAGGTAAGACATTAATTCAGGAGATTTAGTTTTGCAGGGATGTTCCACATCTTGGCCTTTAGCTGAAGCTTTAATGGAGTTAGGAAAGAGTGAGCTCTGGTCAGAGGCATCATTTATGGTGGCTACCAGCTCCCGTAGTAATCTCTGAACTAATGCGTTTTTGAACCCGAAAAACTACAGAATAGACAAGGACAGTGATTATACATTTGAATTCATGCAGAAGTAGACTAACAAAAGTTACAAAACTGCACACTGCCATAGAAAACATCATTAAAAGATATCCCATGGTTTCCAATCAGGAAATCTGAAAATACTCGTATTTGAGACCAATAAGTGATTTGGTTAAATGTTCAAAGTTCAAACGTCCAGTAATCAACTTTCAGATTCAAGTTTATTGTACTAAGATTAGTAGTTGCATTTTGGCCAGTAATCGTCATACAAAGGTCGACATATCTGTGCTTTGTCCCAACCCCGCATGTAGTCATATACAACTCAACCATCTATCTAATGACGGTGTTGGGAACCTGGATTACGTCAAAACTTTTCACCCGGTTCGGAACATCAAGATAACATAGAGACCACAGACATACTATGTTCAGATTAGCCATGGTAACAGGAAACGGCCCCTACAGCAAGGTAGCAAATAAAAGTGCCTTTTCTGGGTACCCATTGTCCTGAATGGCCAACTGACAAATTACCAGCTTAAATATCACATATTTGGATTTTAAAATACTTAACAATCTTCCTCGTACAATTTAGAAGGCTATTCAATGTAGGCAAACTAACAAACGGTCACTAATTGACCCACCCCCGAGAATTGAAATTGCCATCATTTAATTGAAACTGCCTCCCTGATCTTATTTTCAAGAAGGAATGTCACATGGAATAAGTAGTTTGAAACACTGATCAATATACTGGTATCAACAACGTTCAACAGCTTCGACCCCTACATTCAGAGTAGATAGCAGGAGTAGAAACTCAAATAGATTACAAAAATACAATCTGACAAAGAAGACATGCTCAGCATACTGTTAAAATCACACATTTGACCAACACTAAAATTAAGATCACCCATGAAGTTTCGAATAACAAGAACAGCACCAAACAAATTATCTTCATCCGTCTAACAGGATAATTTTAAAAAAGAAAAGATATTACATTATGACAAACGCACAAAGTTACTATAGTAGACATTGGACAGAGAGCGCATGTACCTCTACTCCATCAACTTTACCAGAAAATCTCTTCCCATGCAAATGTTTCACCCGAGAACAACTTTTCTTCTGAAAGTTTCCCCATGCTCTACCTGGGGTTTCTCCAGAACCAGACTGTTTGTCATTGGTTGTAATCTAACAAAAAGCCAAGAAAAAGAAAAAAGATTGATTCCCTCAACTAATTACACACTTCAAATGTTCTTTCAAATGTAACAAATAGAACAATTATGCACAACATACCTGAAACATCGGCCCTTTTGTACCCTCATGAACTTCCATCTTATAAGTAAGCCCATTATGGGTTCGAAGGGCTTGATAGCCAATAGGATAAGGGTAGCGGTCTTTTCCCTGACAAATGAGCAGCCAACAGAGTGAAAAAGAGCTGGGGGATCTAGTGGGCAAAAACCAACTATAATACTCAATCCAATGCCATTGACCGTGGAAGTAGACCAGACTTGAAAATCTTCCGCAGTATAGTTTTTGAAATAGTTTCTAGTGAACATTCAGATTACAGAATCAAATGGAACTCAAGATAGTCTTTCTTGCTTAACCACTCCTGGCCATCAAACACTCAAATGCCAGCATACGATTAAACAAGAACTTTTACTCTCAATGTTCCCTATGGAAAAGAGAAGATAACTCTTGCATAGTATAATAGAAAGCACTAACACAGACACATAAAGCCATATCATGTGACTTTCAAGTTCCAACAGTGCAGAAAATTTGTACCAATCTTTACTTGGTCATTCCGTGGACATAAGGTCCTAGCATACAACAATACCATCAACAACCCAAGATCCCTCCGTAACTCCTAGAGAGTTTATGAGCTCAATCTTCAAACAAAAAAAAAAAAAAACAAGGGAGCTAGCGTACGAGTGTATAAGAACAGCCCCTTAGCTAGCTAGCCTTCTAGAAGGCAATGGAAAGGGCATTGTTGTCACTTAATTAAGAGTATTACTAGGGGATCAATCTATCTAGGATCTTGTAAATGGGGAGTCACTAGGAGGAATAGTTGAGCAATCAGATTATCATTGTATCAGTTTACTGTATTAGTTTACATTTAGTAGTGTGCGCCACTCGAACGTCCTCTACCACCGTGACTATCCTAGTGTATCGTCTCCTCTGTCTACCTATGTGAGTTCATTACAACGAGTTTCATGTGCCCTTACATGTTAAATCTATAAAGCTCAACACCACATTCAACTAGTCTCGAATTCCACCAACGTGACCTTTTTCCAAGAGACCCACAGTTTCAAAGCGGAAACTAGTGCAATGACTCAAACCGTTTGACTATTGGCCACTTAGTGATTAAATGCACGAAATCTCAAAATAAATTTACTTCAAGGACACCAATCTCGACATTGTTACAAAAAAATTACCCCGAAAACCTTCCTCATCAGAAATCCATCAAGAAGAACTGAAACACATAATTTTATCCGTCCCATTCCGTGGCATTATATTAATAACTTTGTTGGAGCTCCGAACTTGAGTCTATTATCATTTCCCATACTTCAGCCAAAAAAAAAAAAATCCTTCCAAAGCAAAGGCGAAAGTAACAATGCGTAAAATTGGGCCTCGACGCCTAATTTACTAGGAGTAACAATTTTTTATTTTTTTTGAGGGTATAGGAGTAAAAATTATCATACACCTAAAATCACAAGGAAAACAAAAAACAAACGCCTAGATTAGGCAAAAATATGTCAAATTGAAACAATTCAACCAGCAACACATTGCGTATAGAACAATTTTCAGCTCAAATTCCGCCGCAACACGAGAAATAAAAGCGAGATTCCTACATACATATCAACGAAAGTATATCCACCATCGCACCATCATCTAAACTAAAATTACAACTAAATTCAAACAGTATAAATCATCAATTTCAAAATTACAGGTCTCAATTCGGCGAAATTAACCATAAAATGCGTATGCTAGAACAATAATTAGGCATCGGATTAAGAAATCAAAACGCAATTACCGATGAAATTACGGGAAAAATAGGAGAGAGAAAGTGAAATTTACAAACCCTAGATGAGCTCCAGTACTTTTTGTCCCAAGCTCCGGCGTAGAGTTTTCCGATTGATACGATTTCGAGGCCGTCGTAGGTCGATTCGTCGCCGTTTTTCGCCATTGATGAGGAATACGACGTCGTGTTCACTGTTCAGTCGCTAGAAATGCACATTTGTGAAGTGTGATTGAGAAGAAAGAGAGAGGTGTGTGTTTTGGGGGTTTTGTTTATGGCGGGAATCGAAAACGCTGTTTCCTCCCAACGTTTTCTTTTTTATTTTTTTCCAAATTATAAAATGTGAACTTTAGACACCCGTGTCCGTTAATATATCGAACCATGAATGAACCATGGCGCCGAACCGTGGTTAATTGGTTGAGGTTAATTTGGCTTGTTGATCGGATCGAAACTGATGTAGTTATGTATGTGAACCGGCGGCATATGGGTTAGCTTTACTAACTCAATGGTGTGAAGTGGATCAATGCAATTCGGGAGTCGACGCAAGTTAGTTCAATTTGGGGATGCAATTAAAATTAGTTTGGTAGCTTAACATAGTGGTCTTTAGTTAGGTACGGTCGAGTTGGTCTAAATGCTTGTGTCGTTCTCCTTTCCTTATTTACTATCCACACATGTCTCAACCTGCTAAAAAGTCGTCTTAATATTATTAAATAGGCATGACTCCTAGAGTTAAACCCTCTTTAATTACTCTCCAAGTTTGACACTGACAAAATGAAGGCCATAAACAAAAAAAAATGTTTCACCAAATGAATAGTTGAAGTAAATTGTGCACCTATTAGGTTATATACTTATATATATCTTCAACACTACTTTAATTTGTTCCCCTCAAAAAACACTATTTTAATTTGTAGAGCTAGTACTGAGGGTTGGGTGATACTGTGAGAGTTAATTTGGAGTCGTACATGCAAAATTAATTTGTAGAAGAGCCGAAGAGATAACATATTAATCTATGTTACTCTTTCAAGAGAGCTTAGACGCTTAGTATACGTCCAAAGAGGTTACCAAGGTGTTATATAATTTGCCAGAAACATGGTCGATGAGTTGAGCAATCACATACGGAGTATATCCTCTTGGAGCCATCAAGGTGATACACTTACGCATAGCAACCAGACGCACTATAGTGGGACGTCAATAGACCACATACTTGGATAGTTAGAACTAGTATATATAAACATATTTCCTATGAACGAAAAATAACATCTTTCTTTCGTTCTTTTCGAATAAATTTGTACTCTGTATATATACTAGTTCTGCAGGGTTAACCTAATCACACTTCCTTGTGATCATCTCGGCGGAACCACGACCGTCTAAAACAGATCAGGGGGATCCTCATTCGTTATCTCTTGACGATGGACAACATGCGCAATGAATAAGCCAAGTAGTATAGTATCTAGCGTAGAAGATTTAGCAGAAAGGCAGAACAGTAAAAAAGTACGCGATTTCATTGAGCAATCTTGTCGCTATGAGGTAGAGTATCAAAGACAAAAATTAAAGTTTGTACTAGACTGCCACAATCAGAGAAGAAAATTTTAATTTTTGTTTTGGCTTTGGTTTCTTACGAGAGACACTAGTTTGATAGAGATAGGTCTTATCAGTGTTTCAGAAATTCCCCAAATTGGAGTGCATGTCCGAGTGACACTCTGTCTTATGATTAGCACCATTTCCGTTAATAACCCTCTTCCCTATATCTACGGTCGTTTCTTTTGCTATTTGGTTCTTACTAGACACGAGATTAACGATCATCTTACATCATAATTCGAACTTTTTTTTTTAAGTTCACATAGAAATTGAAATCTAATGTGACGAGTTACTAATAATCGTAGATTATAAGAAATGAAGACACGGTTCTTAAGAGTATATTAGGCCTCCAACCACCGGCTTAGACTAAAGTTGAGGTTCGAGACTGTCGGCTTCTCAAGCATCCCTTTCACAAGTGAGGCATATTGTCTCTTGAGCGTAGGGAATAAGAATTCGAATTTGAATTAACTTCAAGGTCATATCAATCAGGAGACAGTCAAGGGCTACATTCGTAGTAAAACTAAAAACTATGGCCACCAATTTTACGCATGCAACAAGTTCTTCTCGGATTATGATTTTGACATGAAAATTAAGTTTCTTTCCCAAGAGAATTGTGATGTAATTAATATGTTTTTCGCAAAATTAATTGTTTCAAGCATTTAATCATTCGAACTTTAGTTTGAGCGAGCATCAAAGGCATCTAAAACATAAGCGTTTTTGGACAATGCATGACCATAAGTATTGATTATCGAGTCCTCAAATATACATTTTCTCTTAATTTTACGCTGATATAATGTGTGTTCGATTCGCTAACTAGTTGAATAGAGCCTCCATCATATCAAATGGTCATATAAAGTCGATAAGAGTTTGGGGCAACCTAACAAATTACACGAACAAGGAAAGATGAGAAAATCAAAGTGCAAAAATAGGGCAAGACCCTGTTTGGCAATCTGGCTATCGTCTTGTATTGATAAGGTGATGTAGACTAGTGATTCCATGATACAAGTCCAAATCATAAGTGTTGCTCTTTTAACATTAGTACCTCAAAATACATCATAAAGCTATCTATGTTACTTGTCTTTTCCTTTCCTCTTCTACTTTCTCAATTAAATGCATTAAAAGCTTAAAATTGATCCTACTTTCCAATCCTATGAAATTCCTTTCACTTAGCTTTTTCTTGATCATTTTTCAGCTATGAAACTTGCAAAGGACTTGCACTTTGTTTGGATTAGTCTTTTGATACCATTATCATCACGTGTGCCTTTATAACATAAGTGCCTCTTTGTCTTTCTCACTCTGCATATATGACAATGTTTGAACCAAACATAGAAAACATATGAGAAATTAATACTAACTATTGATCGATAAGTACTTACATCTCCGAGAAGGAAATGGAGCCGCTGATTGTCTGGCTACGCATGGAGAAGAATTCATATATAGTACTCTTGAGTAGTTAATTAAGTAGGCTACTTTCTCTCCATATGACTATATGAGTTAGATCTTTATTAGCTAGGAAGACTAATTAGGGTTCCTAATCACTTTTTTTTACCTCACTTATTCTAAAACATGTGTTCAACTATGAGGTCTGAAACATAACTATATATATGGTTAATAAGAACTTAATAAAATCCCTGATTTACATGTATAATGTAGCGATCATATAATGTCATGGTTGATGAGACTTGAGACACATATCCAAGTTCATAGTTGATTGAGCAATCTAGATTTGTGTGTGTGATAATAGGTCCTCTTTAGCGTTGGAGGGTGGTGGGTTGTGGGGGGAGGGGGGGGGATTGTTTAAGACATGAAACCATAATAAGACACTATGCATGGCCATTTCTTGTTCAATTGCTTTTTATGACATTATGAAGTGTTAATCGATCGATAATGTGACTCGCAATTTCTTGACTCGAGATTTCAAGACCATAGGATTCAAAAATATTTTGTGTTTCCCTGGTAAGACTATTATTGTATATTTGCATGCATGCATACATTCAAGTATTCAACCTTCCCCTACATATTCTTCTCAACTTGAAAAAGAAAATTGATCGAATTTAGTTGATATATATTTGATTTAGTAATTTAAATAATTGTTCTTTAGCTTCTACTTAAAAGGTAATAGTAATAAAGTTGGATCGATTCAAATAAAACCAAGCCATATAACTATTCGGCTTTAGATCTCGTAAGTTCCAATGACTTTAATCTAGTTGTACACACTACAATATTAATAATGAATCTACATAGATTCATTTAACATGATGAGATCGAGTTGTAGATGTTTGATTTTGTTTGAACTTAAGTGTATGGAAATTGATTTGATATAATTTGGTTGTCCTATATTAATCAACTAGAGTTTGTTTTAGAGGAAGAAATCGGTGTTATTAATTAATAAAAGTCATAGGCATATAGACTAGAAGCTGATCGATTCAACATACAAATTAGACAAACTTGAATAAAAAACAACCCCATGAAAACTAAGATCATAAAAACTTAGATAAGACTATTCGATCGGTATACCCTCTTAATCGCTAAACGATACAGCCTTGAGCGAAGAGATCATGAAATCTTAATAAACTAAATTCAATATGAATGTATCTTAATTAATTTTGATAAAACTATATGATTTGAATTCATTAGATCTACTTTGACTTGAACCGAACTCATTGTATTCTAGTTAAGTCTTGGGCGTGAACTGAAAAAGAGCTTATGGTTAACAGAGAAAAGACCACCTACACTGGTGAGTCTAAACTTGCATTATTGTCTCCATGTATTTATGTGAGACATACAATAATGAACACATGTACTTCGTAAAAAAAATTGAGTAACATTATTATGCCAAATTAAACTACTCCTTAGCAGTGAAACCCCATGACCATAGTTTCAAATTAAACTTAAAACCATCAACTTATTATCATCAACATATATAACAATCTAACACCACAATCATCATGCCAAGTAAACTCTCTAAGCTAAGTACCATGGATACACTACTACTCTACCCATAATAAACCACTAATTAATCAATGAACCACTCTAGAAATTAAATGGCCTTTTTCTAATCATATGCTATATTATATGATCCGAAAAAAAAAACAAAATTACAATGATCCATGTAAAAAGAGAAAAGTAGGTCCAAAGACCATGATGCAAAGTCGTACATACAAGTTCATTGACTAGGGAAATCAGCATGCACGGATACAATAACTAAAATAGAAACCCTAGATTTTGCTTTGTACACTATCCTTTCTTTACATTCTTTTAGCTATCTACACCTGTCCTCCTCTACTTACTATTATTATACAAAGATAAATCATAAATAAAATATTAACCTTATTTTCATCAAAAACAAAATAATTTATCTTTTCTTCATTTCAAACTCCCACCTGACCTACCTATATTTAGCTATAGCTAACTTCATCAAAGTTGCACTCCCAACATAAACTTAAAGGAAACTCTTCCTTGCATTTCTTTTGTTTTTCTGTGATTTTGTCTCTCAAGTTTCTTCAACAATGAGCACCATGGAAGAGAAACTGAACCTAGACTTGGGTTCGAATTCGCCTCCGCCTCCAGAACATCTCTGCTATGTCCGGTGCAACTTCTGCAACACTGTTCTTGCGGTAAATACTTCATTTCTCTAAGCAATTTTTATCTGAAGATGTCTGATGAACTTATAAATGATCAGATAGTTAGCACGTAAAATATATCATTATTTCATTTGCTTAATTACATGGTATACGACGCATGTCGGCATGTATATATATGTATGGACGTATGGTGTTATCATGTAATCATGTATGTACTTCTTTCTCGTTCTAAAAAGCACTTCAAGATTTTCAATGTAGTATTAATGATTGAATCAAACTAGTTTTTTGGTACAAAGGTGCAGCTAATGCTGCGGGGGTGGGGGTATGAGGATTTGAACCCGGGAAAACCCCTGGGCAGGTTGAGTTTCTAACCACTAGGTCAACCTTGATCCTCTTGAATCAAACTAGTTAAGAATATTATATTACGAGTTTATTTACAACAAAAAAAAATATAAAAAGATTGAAAATAACTAGGGCAGAACAACTTTAATTTAATTTGTTGATAGAAATTTGACAACACCTCAAACTTTTATTTACAACACCCTATACAATTTTAGCGCGCGTAGACCGTTGATTAATTGGTCGTATTATTAGGAGTTCATCATAAGGTGAGATTAATTTGCAATATAAGCTGTATATGTTATGATGAATTGATGATGATTTGGTAATAATAATGTTTGTAGGTTGTGATACCATGCAAGAGGTTGTTGGAGACTGTAACAGTGAAATGTGGACATTGCGGCAATGTCTCTTTTCTTACCACCAGGCCTCCTCTGCAAGGCCAGTGTCTTGACCACCAAATCACCCTTCAGGTCAGCCTTACGCCTCCTATATATACATATTTCTCGTTGATTATCTCGTAAATGGATGATTGTTTATATATGTATAACAGTAATGAATGTATGAGTTGATTATATTGCATACTTGTACGTGGTTGAATTACACTGTGCGTCTCATATGTGTACGTTAAATTAAATGTCATACGTAATTTGTGTCGGGCGTCCAAGCTAGTATATATATAAATTAATTTTCGGGGTATTTGTGTATATATGTTGTAGGGATACAACTTCATGGAGAAGACATCTGGAGGGGGGTTATGTGGGAGTAGTAGTAATACTACTACTGATCTGCACATGAAGAGAGGACAGCCATCATCATCTTCATCATCTGCTTCCACTGATCCAATTTCCCCCCGGCCGGCGCCCTATGTTGTCAAACGTATGTATAAATTACAACCTCCGTTGTTTTGGATTTGTTAACGTTTAATTTGACTAATGTGAGCGAGAGAAATTCAAACAAAACGTTGAATTTCCTAGAAAAAAATGAGACGTAATAACATGTTCTTTAATTTTGAGTTGCTTATACTCTAAATTCGTTAAAAAAATTTATCATTTGTGATTATTGTAATCGTTGGATTGTATTGTTTTTCTAATTGCAGCTCCTGAGAAGAAACATAGGCTTCCATCAGCTTACAATAGGTTCATGAAGTACGCAACTCTTCAAAGCTTGTTATTTTTCTTATTTACGTATGCTCAATCCATCCGTTCTTTGGGATGAATAACAACTTTATTTCAAACCAATCGTTAACTATCCAAGGAAACGGAGGGAGTAAGAATTTATCTTATCGTCATCTATCTTATATATATAATAATGTCCGTCATTTGTTAGGGAGGAGATACAGCGTATCAAAGCAGCAAACCCTGAGATCCCCCACAGGGAGGCTTTTAGCACTGCTGCTAAAAATGTAAGTTATGACCGATACATTCTCTTTAGTTTGATGTCAAAGTCGTTCAATTAACTTAGCTTACACATGTATGTAAAACGTGAGCGCAAAAATGTCCTAGCCTAGTAGTTAAGTTGCGCAATTTATACCAATAATCGACGTATTATCATTGTGACAATTGATGTATGTGTATAACTGATGAAAATTAAAAATGTGATCAGTGGGCAAGGTTCCTTCCTCACACACCTGCTGCGTCGCTTCCAGAGAACACCAACCTCCACTAAATAATCATGTAAGTGTTAGAGCTTCAAATTATTATTTGTTGTACATATTCATTTCAATATCGTCTCTTCAAATTATCATGTAATTAAATTTTTGTTGATAATGATGTAACGTTTGTATGAAGCCAAGTCTAATTACCTTGTACTTAATTTTGCAGGCAATATTTCCTCGTCGGCTATGGTTAATGTAGGCGAAGGAAGAGTAGAAGAACGATCAATGAGTCATGAGTTTACGTTGGCGTCTTCTCTAAGCTAGCTAATTCTAATTTCAATCTATGAACTCTATATTAGCCCTTGTGTTGTTATGTCTGCATTGCCATGAACTTGTTACATGGAGGCAATGGTTTTGTTTGTTGATGTATTATTGTATTGTGATCGGCGAGTTACGAACCTCTTATTAAGTTAATTATAACGAATGTAGTTTATGTACGTTAAGTGATTTTAGACTATTGAGACGTAATGAGGTGTTTTGTTAGACGTATTACTATTGGTATTATCGATCTATAGCATGGCAATATTACTTTGCCACAACTTATGTCGATTAATGAAAAACATACATTGATTTCAAATTCACAAATTACACTGGTAGAGGTTGCGTTCTTGCAACTAGCAGGAAGGGGAGCATCAGCTGCAGGACAAAAATGTGAGCTTCGAAAAACGACTTTGGCAGCTCGGGCCATGGCTTATTTGTGCGACCACTCTGCGCCTCCAGCCTTCCGCATGAACGTGATGCAGATGTAGTTGAAAAGATTTTACAAGAATCACATGGAAATGAAGGCATCACTATTGAATTACGTAAGTGTAAATGAGCGCGCATAGTATGTGATTCATGAGTTACATGTTCAGCATCTATCACTCAATCAAACATGCAGTGAGAGCTTTATCAGGCTGATGAGCAACACTGTCCAATAATTACTACAGATATCGGTGACAGCTACCGTGAAAAATGCGCTCTGAAGGTCTTTGCTATCAAAATCAGTCATTTAAAAGTGTAATCAGATTCTGAGAGTAGCATGCCAAGCACACCTTGCTGCCTACAGACGATTTCCTTATCACAATGGTGAAGTTTTGCACTGTAAAGGGGAAATTGGAAAAGTGAAACTTTATATGTTCTAATATATACAATTGTTAAGAAGCTTGTTGCTGTTGCTTCAACATCTCAAACATCGCTTGTTTACTGCTGGCGGGAAGTACCATTCACAAGTATAGCTGTTCAAATTTCACTGCAAATGTGTCATGAGCATGCAGTTAGGCATATGCTTAAATATCCTGAGGGTAAATTGACTTGCTGAGTGCTACTACTGGTAAAACATAAGAAAGTGGTTGTTTGCCATGAAAACAGCTATTCTTTGCAACAGCAATACTATTTCCTGGGGAGGTCCAGATGCATAGCTTAACCCTGACCAACCTTTCGTAAAAGCACATGCATAGCTTAACCCTTACCAATCTTTCGGAAAAGCAAAACTATACTCGGAGTATGGTTTACCAGGATCAAGAAGCTCAGAGAAGGTTACACCATATGTATTGAAGTGAAGATGTGGAGAAACTGGGTCGGAGGTAAGGGTGATGTAAGTATGCTCATGCAAAAGCAATGCATGAACTCCCCAGGAAACAAAAGCATGCATGCGTAATGTTGCATACTTGAATAGATACAACACTTTTAGACAGAAATCAGCGGGGATGCATCTCGATACCTCACTAAGCTAAACAATTGGCAGGTGACTACTAAATGAGTCTGATTAAGTATATAGGCGATGCATAATACTAGCTGGGGAAGACTGAGGAGTATTAAGCAGCATGTGTTCATGGGATGCAATTCTCAAGCCTCGTAGTGATGACCATGTCTACAGTCAGCAGGAAGACTGGAAGAATTAAGCCCGAGAACAACATCTTCTAGATTGCTCAAAGCCACTTGGTCAGAGCTAAATTAAGTTTGTGAACTAGTATTAGCACTTCAAGAATGGCTTCTATCACTCATAGACATTAAAATACTTTCAGACAAAACGCAAGTGGGAATGCAAGGAGCCTGCTTCGAAGTACCAATAGTTCCTAACATCCTACCTAAAATTCTAATCTATACATGCGACCCCGACAAAGTTAGTTGACAACGAAGCCCTAGAGGACAGCATATTGCTTCATTAAGTACAAGGATGGTGATGTACACAATGACGTAATCACAAATAAATGCGAACAAACGACTACCTTAACATATTGCCGTAGATGTTTGACAAGTGATAATGACAAGGAAATCTGAAATCTAAATTGCTGTTAGCGTTTAGAAAATGATTAGCGATTAGTAGAATAATACAACACATTAAAGAAATCATAATGAGTTCTGATGTGCCAACAAATGCTAATTATTTAAATGATACCTTTAGTTTTCTTCCAACCACCTACTAGACAACCTAGGAAAGCGACCAGTTTTCACACATGAATCAATTAAACACTGTATTTTTTCAAGTATTATATTTCGCCAACTTGCCAATTTTTTCTCTACAGCTCTGATTCCTTATTGCTCTCGTGGAATCTGAAGCTTCATTATTTAAACGCCGGACATAAGTAATGAGTCGAAGAATCAATCAGTTGCCAGACAAGACTTCTTATTAGACATTATCAGTTCTAATTTAAGGCTCTGAGATCGGAAGAACAACAGCAATTTGCTACTATTTGTCTAAAGTCATCTTCTAAGAGGCAGGGTAACTTCAGGGCAGAAGGGGCTAATGGATGAAACATAGTCCCGGGGATGATGAAACATCTTCATTCCCATACTCCAGTCGTTATATTTCATTAACTTTCAAGACCGCCCTCTATTTTCCTCGGTCTTCTATGACTAATTTTTAAGAGGGAGGGGTTGTATAACATTCCACACTGGTACGGTATAGGGATTGACCAGTATGACAACCTTCTCATGTTTATTTTAAGATCACCTAATATGTAGGGCCGTGGAAAAACAATGCTTGTGGAAGGGTGACACCAAAATCGTTACCACCTTGGACGGCCTATAATTATCCAAATCTGAGGGTAGGTAGATTGACACAAACCATTTAATTACTTGCCAAATTGCTATGGAAAACCAAGTAGGGTACGCAGTCGCACTATAAAGTAAAATCACCACACTTGCGCATTGGGAATCCAATTGATTCTCAAAATGTAGGCTCTGGTGGGCAAGAACATCTATCAGCTAGAACATTTCTGACATCACTTGATTCACGATGCTAAAAGAGCGATTCTCGCTAAGGAACCTTAAACGTTAATAGAAAAATAATATATTCCTTTCAAAAGACTAGGTAATTGTCGATCAAATATAATATAACTAGTCATGTGCACCTTCCATCTACCCTCCCTTTTCCATGAACTCAAAGTCCAAGACCACGTCCAACATCAAGTATCCTTTATATGAACCTCGTATTCAATGATTCGACGAGCAGACTCACCAACAACAAGTTGGATATTTCTAATGCACATGCCCATACACAACTAAAAGTATTGAAGAAAAGCATTGAATACTGCATACCTTAATGCATGGATTGTCCTTTGGACCACCTGAAGAGTAGAAGTCACTCCATGTTTTTTTATCCCGCGTCACTTTCGGTTGAGTGCCTCTGTTGCTCAATCCTCTGAAGACGAGATGACAGCTGTAGCAAATCGAGGATCATTCCACGCCTTAGAGGAAAATTCCTTATGTCTGATTCCCTCGACATGCCATCACCTGGGAGATGCGGGTCAACTGTGTTACAGTCACTATGTGTGATCATGGTGTGGTCCACATTATTAGCTTCCATTGGGTACAATCCAGTCTTGTGAAATCCATTTTGTGCCGTACAAGCGTCCGCTGAGTTGATAAGGACATGCCCCGGATTCGAATCTGGATGGCCGCTTTTACTGAGCAGAGGGCTTGTAAGTGTGGCTGGCAGCAACTGGCTGGACGCATTACGTGATTGAGATGACAGAAGAGAGAGAGCACGGCCAGATTGCCAGACGGTAGAAGAATCAAGTACCATAGAAGTTGACGTGCCAATGAAATTGCCTTTCACATCTGCAGGAATGTCTTTATTATTTTGTGCTACGCCACTTACATGAAAGAAGCTATTAGAACTTTCTACAAAATCTTCATCTTTGACGTGCTCAGCCCAATTCCATTCGTCAAATTTACCGCGACCAACAATAGCATTAGGCAACACTTCTGAAAAAGCTTGTGGTGAGGAAAAATTAGTAATCCCGGAACCTGCAAAGCAGTGAGTCAGTGACAATATAAGGAGGTGAATATTCTACTTTTAGAGACAACCTATACTGTGTGTTCCTAGAAAAAGCAAAATGAATAAAGCACTTAGGTTCCATGCAACTTGAAGCTCGGCAAAAATAATCAAAGAAATGAACACCTTCAGTTATAAAGAGTGTAGCTAAAATGCATTTTTCTATGTTACTCGGACTCTTCGTATTACCTTGGGTACCTTGGTTGGGCATGGGCATCACACAACGACCCTAAGAAGAATTTCAAAAAGCATAGACTTCATAGTTATATCTATGGTAACATCCTCTCAATGCCTCTATACATGCTCTACAGTCCGAATTTACACATTAATCCAGAGAAGAAAGTCGTGTAAAGAACAAAACAAAGCATAGAATCGGAAGTACTAAGCATCCCATGTATGATGTATCTTCAAGTTTTCTATAACTTAGTTGAACTTATTTAGCTAATTTCCATTCGCATGCTAAACTTTTGAAATTAAACGGCTAAGTCAGTAAATGGATTATGTGCCTTCAACTGAATAGTCGCCATCAAAGATAATTTCTATAGACAACTTTTTTTTAACACATTTCGAAAGTTAACTGGCATGACTATAATGCCGACTTCACGGGTTTCTAGCAGATAAATGATGCATAGGTTCCATCTGGAACTTCAGGTCAGGATATACATACTATTTATAAGCTAACTCAGAGTTTTTAGCATATTGAAGATCACACTAGCATCAGTTAGCTAAAAATAACCAGCAACACATAGAAACTGATATACATGTGTTTACTAGATTCAGGAAAGAAAAGATACTTTCGTTACTTAATGTACTCCTCCTAACAAACTCTTGACGCACCTGTTTCAGACGGGAACTGAGGCTTCCTTCGACGCTTATTGTGAGCAGCAAGACGCCTGCGGCAACTACGCTTACCATCATCAAATTCAGTCAATTGGTGGAACCTGGATAAGGAAATGCACCAGAAAGTGAATAGCAGCATATCATGCTGAATGATCACACAATGAGAAAATGGAATGATGCAACTGTAAGGTCTCAACAGTCAGCACTCAGCAGTGTCAACCACAAAATTCTGAACAATACAGCCAGAAATCATTATTCAAATAACAGATATGACATATCGCCTCTAATGTCCATCCAAAGTTCAATATAACTGCCTAGATTACAGCTTACACTAATCTCATAAAAATTCATCCAAAATTTCACTCCAACGCTTCGCAGAGATTTCTCTTCAATTTCTGAAATCGCATACAAATGGACCAGCAAATCATCCCTTCTATTCTGACTAAAATAGCTCCTATTTAATCTACCTAATAACCCCTGATGAACAGTCCTTAAGATCTGTTATTCCATTACACACAAAACCATCTGTGGGAAACTGCTTATGATAAACCCAAATGCAGCATCATAGATTAGATTCTGTTCAAAAATTATAAAAATCGGACCAACAAATCTTTCATCAAAATATTCTCACAGGTTTGCCTTCAATGGTTCTTCTAGAGATTTGCAAGGCCACAATTCCAAATAAAGCATCTATCTTTCTCCTTCTTAAAGATCTAATTCAGGCAGATGTCATAATATACTTATTGTGGGCATCAGAGATTCGGGGCATTTCAACCAGTATTGCACACAGATCAGGCAATTGACATCATTCCAATTCAACCACTCATCAAATCAAGTCAGAAACCGAAACAAAGTGAAACTCGTAATACCACCTAATACATCAAACATTACAGTAAGAAAGGTGAAATTCAGACCAGGGATACAGAGGACAGACCTGCTACATTGCTGACAAAATCTCTGATCCATCCCATTAACAATAACTTTCGCGGTCCTGGTATGCTCATCACAGACCTTATGCCTCTTATAGTACCCTTTATAACAGCTAAGATCCTTGTTACAACCCAGCACTTGGCACCTAGGATACGCAACATACGAGCTAGTAGACGGCCGCAGTCTCTTCAACTGAGGAGACGACTGATCAATACTTGATCCAGGTACACCACTAGCATCTAACATTTTACCATTTTTCGCCACTCGCCCGTCACTCAATCTACCCAACTTCAAATCAACAAATGACATATCCTTTGATTGCATAAACTCAGAAGATACAAGAAAATCTTTCTCCTCACCAAATGAAGAAGAAGCTACATTACCATAATCAGTACCAACTTCATCACTCAAAACTTCTCCACTTGGTTCACTACACATAGAATAAGACTTCCTGATCTCATCAGAAAAACCCATGTCCATGAAATCTAACCTCTCTAAAGCTTGCGTATTCGACACGAGTGGGTAATTATTTTCACTATTTACAAAGGGTTTCAACTCACACCCCATCAATTTACTCTTATTATTATTATTATTATTATATCCATGATTATCATATTGAAAATCTAATTCCTCAGATAAACAAACACTCCTTCCTTCTGACATATACTTCCAAGAATCCATCTTTTTTTTTTACCCAACCTGTCAAAAAATAATTAACCACTGTAAAAATTACACCCACAGAATTTCACCAAAAGAGGTCAAATTGTGTTAAAATTCACAATCAGAAAACAAAAACTTGAACTTATAAACATACTATTTATAGCAGCTCAATCAGATCATCATCAACATAAACACAATCCCATATTTTTTTTTCCCTTTTTTTTTAAAAACAGAACAAACACCCAAATTACAAGCTCAATGGTTCCCACCAAATAAAGTAAGCACAAAAATCATCAAATACCCATTTTTACTAAACTTCTCGAACACACAACCCAGAAAAGGATTAGCTCAATTCCTTCAAAGATTGAAACTTTACACTAAAATAGTCCAATTCTCAACAAATTGGACATAACCCAGATAAAATATGAGAAATTGAGAGTTAAAAAAAAAGATGGGATTTTTATACATACCACAATAATAGTGATTAGTGAGGATTAGTGATTAAGAGGAGAGAGAAAATGGGATTAATAGGAAGAAGAAAAAGTGATTAGTAAAGAGGTGTTCTTTTCAGTTGTGGGGTGGGTTAAGGTTGAGGAGGTCGAGGCAGATATTCAATTATTCATATTCATTTCATAAATATTCATATCATATGGTGAGGGTCAACATTTTATGTCTGTGTTTTGTTCTTTTCTGTTTCTTTTCTTTTCATTTGTAAGTACTAAAACACATGTAATTTTCATGCCCATCACTCTCACACAGTCATCAAATCAATCACTTTATCTTTGAAAGCTTTTGTTTTGTAATTACGTGTCATTAATTGAGACCGAGTGCGAGGTTTAATTCACACATTGATTTTATTGGTGCTTTGATTTAGGAGTATTTTGGTTTGAGTTTTGAATCTAATTGTTATAACTAGTAATAGCGTTTTGAATTTGTGGCGACTTTACGAGTGTAGGTAGCTGGCATTAGATAATAAGTGGATTAATGTTAGTCAGAGGAATGAGCACTTGCTTAGGTTAAGGTGGATAGTGTATTAATCACTCTCATTATTCATTAGGTGAAATGTCAAAGTCTGCTTAATTGGAAGATTATACCTTGGTAAGTCAAAAGTTTAGGCCATTTTTGAGGTCTTTTGGATCTCCCCCATTAAAGAGGCAGATGCATGTCCATTTCATTGCTTGGCCTACCAATCTCTTGTGCAATTGCCGACTAGTTTCATCAGATATCAATCTTTTCACCCCTTGGGTCAGAATTTACAGCCCAATTTTTTTACTTAGCAGCCCATGTTTTCCATTTTTGAAGTTTTGAGAATTAGAAAAGGATTTATTTTATATGAAAATATTAAATGGATTTTTCCCCAAATCGGTAACAAAATCTATTAGAGTGTGAGAATAGATCGATCATATAAGCTCCTTCATAGTACACTAACTAGTTTATGTACCCGTACAAAATTGCACGGGTTGTTATCTAATGTTGGTAATGATTCGTTTATTAAAATAAAGTATTAAAAAAATTAATAGATGTACATTAAAAAAAATAAAGACATAACGTTAGATATATGTAAAAAAAAATCTTAATCTTAAATCGTTTTTTAAGAGTCGTGACCCGTTATTTTTCTCTTATGAACATCCTATGTTTGAGTCATGAACCTCTCTAGTAACCTATGTTAATCCGAACCCATTTTGACACACATATCTTTGGTTCAGATTTGACTCGACCCGTGGACCACTAATTGAGTTAAGATAAAATAAAGTCAAAAATTCATTAAGATTGCAACCCGTGCAAAGAAATATATGTATTCTTGGTAAAGTGATCGATTTTGTTTCCATTTTTTACTTTAATTTTTTTATTTTTGAAAAAATTCGCTCATAAGAATCCTTGAATATTAGGAAATTATATTATTGAGCTATATTCAAGCAGAGACGAATCTTAGACTTGTTGGGTCTGGCCATGACCCTTGAATTTTCAAATACATTCATATAATAGTTGTTGTTATTTATTATCATGAAAAATAGGTTAGTCTATTGGTTGGATAAGTGAAATATGAACAACAGGTCAGGGGTTCAACTCTCTCCCCCCACATTTTTTGTTCAAATTTCACCATAGATAGCTGATGTCATCAATGATGTCACTGAATCGATGATGTCACTTATGACATCATTGCTGACGTGGATAGTCTAATTGATTGTTATGCACTAAGCCCTTGTATAGAGTCTCATGTTGGGTCCCGTTTTGGACCAAAAGTTTGTGTAATGACTTACAGTGGCTCTTGTTCATATTTAATAAGTTTTTTAATCCTTATACAGAAAGTAACGTTACAAAGACGTTATTTTACTCCATATATTCATTTGTTTATGATTGAGATTTAACATAAACCAAGTAATGACTGAACAATCAACTAAACAAGTGGAATTAAGCTGCAAATAGCACCAAAAGAGAAGAAAAAATTGCTACACCTTTAAAAAAATATCAAATAAACAACTTGCAAGTTGGACGAAAAGGGTAGTTTGGTCACTTTTAGTTGTTGAAATATCGAGAAAGTATCAACACATGAAAAATGTTGGAAAAAGAAATTACTAACTTACAAAAAGGATTAGAGTTTAATCGACAATTGAAGTTATATACCCCCTGCAAAATGTATACTCTGTATTATGGATATGAATGATATTTCATGTGTGTTCCAATTTTTCCATTTAATTTAATCAAATTCATCTCACATGTCAAAATCAAACATGAATTTTTTTTAGCAATAAGTAGGACTAATGTCTTGATTTCCACAATATTTGAAGCATTACTTACACCACAATGCATACGTTGACTTATATTCATACATTGCCTATCACGACATTCACGAGTTATGATGACATAATTAAATGTTTCATGAGTACATGTCTCCCATAGTCCTATGTAGTTGCTGTACTTGCATTGTCTCTTCGATCTCCATTATGCATTCCCCTTCGGCCGTCACACGCCCCCCAACCCTCTATTACGGTGGATACAACAACAATCACGACGGAGGTTATCAACAATAAAACCTTATATCCTTTGTTCCCCCCTATTATTTACGTTTGATTTCAATTAGAAATTCGAATTAATAGTCAAAGAGATTTATCATTCTAATTAAACCATAGCATAAACAAAATTTAAAACGTTGAGAAGATAAGGTGACATGATCATGCAAAAATGTTCACCAAATAAAAATTGTTTCAACATATTTTTGTGAACTGATTTGATCTAATCTAAATTGTACTCGTAATCGCCTCAACGATTATATTCGTCAAGAAAAGGTTGCCATTCCGTTGTGCCTTACTTTAATTTGATTTGTTGATCCGATGGACCTCGTGTCTGACTTTGGGCTGTACTGGTCCATTGGGCCTTATTTTTGTTTTTCTACCACTGGTCTGGCTTGGACTTGGAAGATGCCACTACGTCCAATTATGGCCTATTTGAAACGCTACTTGATCTTTTGCGATTTGCTATTCCATGTTTCCGTACCTTTTTTTCTTCGTGGAATAAGCTTCACGAGAAACTTCATCCTCTCAAATCAAACGTAGTACATAATAGAAGTGAAAAATGTACTTGATTTCTCAAATTAAACCAACAATTTTCTTTGTAAGTTATATGGACAATGTGAGATATATTATGAAAACACTTAGCTTCATCATCCTCGATCTCAAATTAAACGTGGTGCATAATAAGAGATTTGCTAACTCCAACACTGTGCTAGGACCAAGGATGCATAAGACTAATGCGAAATGAGAGAGTTTCCATCCAATTGCCCACCATTTTTTCATTTGTCTTTGCATGCTCGACCACAACATAGTGTTGCGGTTAGCAAACCTCGTATAATAGAAGTGAAATGTGTTTAATATCCCAAATAAGACCAAAATGTTTCTTTGGCAAACTTATATGGATGACCCCCCAAAGTCCCAACTTGATATCTCATATAAGACTTAACATTTTTACTTACTCTTATTTAATTTTGTTATGATTGTCTCAATTTTACTGCCATGTTAGCATTAGACAGTTCATTTCTCCTCTTTCATTTTGAAATCAAAAGAACAAAATTTCACAAATACTTGGTTTGCTAAGGTTAGTTGCAATTAAATCTTTGGTGGGTCGTCTTAAAAATTCACAATCACTCCACAATATGCTCCTATGATCATGGATGTGGACTGTTTCTTCAATATACAATTCTACTATCAATACTTTTTGACAGCTTTCAAAAAACCAATGAAATTATACATTCATAGGACAAACAAACATTCCATACTACTGTACATTGCAGAAGACATAACAAGTTATAGTTTTTGCTATAAGCAGATATAATTCATATAAACACTGAAAAAACATATTAATATTACACATTACTTATACAAGAAATTCATCAAAAACCAATCTCTTTTCTTGTACATACAATTATCACTCCTCTCCACAAGAGCTTCCGTCGGACTGAGTTTTACAAGTACACATGTACTGGGTGTCACGGCCTCGTGATAGCTGATTTTGTTGCCGCAATGAGTGTTTAACCCCTGCATTGTTTCCTTTGAGAAAAAAAAACTTCAACCACAAAAGAAAAAAAAAATTGATAAAAATGTTCAATCAAGCAAAGTTTAGTTTTTGATAGGTCCATTGGTAATTACAGCTGACAAAGGTCTCTTAATGTTGTCAAGATGAGTAGTTTCATAAACAGGCAATTCAGTTGAAGAAAACCCGATTTTAAAATCATCAATTTGTAACTCAAAAAGATCAGAACTTGCATCACTTTCTCCATCTTCATGATCATCCACTACTTCTTGATCAAACTTCTTGCTTACACTTTTCTTCACTTGATCTGTTACTCTAATCTTATCATCTTTGGCATTTGCATGAATCTTGTACTTAGACAATTTGGCTAAAATTTCCTTGTAATCAGAAAATTTCTTGAGATTGTGGCATGTTTTTGTAGGAGTACTAGTGTTGATAGTGTAAGGAGGTGGTGTTCTAAACCCTGAAAGTGAAGAAGAGTCGAATGATTTTGCATCATTAACAGCACTTTTCGTCGACCGAAAATGGCTAATGCTACTCCTCTTTTTCCTTCTACCACTAGGGCTTTCATCTTCATCTTTCATGGATTGTGTCGATTTCGGGTTTTTCTTCTTAGATGAGGTTATAGTTGCTTGGTTGAAAAGTGTGCTTAAGAAGTAAGCAAGCTTACCACCTGGTGAACTTGGTTGCTTGTATTTCTTCTTTTCTTTCATCTCTTGCTGTTGTTTTTGTTTTTGTTTTTGTTGTTGTTGTTGTTGTTGTTGTTGTTGTTGTTGTTGTTGTTTTTGATCTTGTTGTTGAGACATTATGTAGTTTTGATAATAATGTTTGTTGTAATGTTTTTTTAAGGAAGGCATGTCTAAGCTAGCTCTTCCTTGCCTCAAATGCCCTTCTTTGATCATCATCTCTTCACCACCCATTAGTGAGCCTTTGTCATTGTAGTCGGAGAAGTACCGTGCTGCTTCGAACACGTCGAGTTCATCGGAGCCGTACCGCCGGTGGGTAGGCTTCTTGTAATCCGAAAGGGTTGTGGACATGGTTGAGGTGATTTTGTGAGGAATGGTATGTTTTGGGTTTTTTGAGGGGGTGGTAAAAATGTAATAATGTAATGAGGAAAATATTTGGTTTTTGAATTGAGTGGGATTGGGAGTAATGAGGAGTGTAAGTAAAATTGATAATTAAAGCTTATGAGTGTAAGAACAAAATCATGAGAAGCGAAATATATTACTCGCATATAGTTAATCGAATTAATATATAAAGATATATTTTAACATACTTTGAACACTTGAATCATAATAGTAAAAAAATGTAAAAACTCATATAAGAGACGACTATTATCGTTTATAGTCTTATGAAATGAAATTTCGGAATAAACATTTTCCGCTCAAATTTCTAAAAGAAAAATGAAGGGAGAAATGCTACAAAAAGTTTTATTTAGAGCCCACCGTAAAATAAGAGATTTGCTTTTGTGGGGTGGGAAAAGATGAACCAAGTATGGGAATGGGCAAACGGGGGGTCATTAGCTTTCATGCTTTGTTATGTTAGTGAAAGATAACAGAGAAATGTTGGGGTTTGTGGGGGGCAGAGTACTCTGTCACCTTGGATTCTTTGCAACTTATTGATACGGTACTTTAATAAGCATACCAATTCGAGTGGCACATAAACATTACTCACTTGATCTCCACTTAATACATGCATGAGTACATCAGACATATGCCGATATGCGCCCCAAATCTATATGAAAGGTGAATGTTATATTATGAAGAACAGTTCTTACGATTAGTATTTTTTAATTTAAGTGATTAATATGTACGGAGTAGCATCGTACGAAAATACATGATCATAAAACACAAATCACATTGTTGTAAGAAGAAAACTTACGTCAGAACTCAGAAGATGGCCGGAAGAGGATTAACCGGGTAAAGAATTGGACCGAATATACGGGCTGAGGAACCGAACTTGTTAAAAATCGGTGAGCTGGCCCATGACTGCAAGTCTGGAAGTCTACACGTCCATGATAAATAAATATGCTGAAAATAGGACTGGAGGAAGGAGAATGAGCCTAACCCATCTTGAGGCTAATCCGAGACTGATCCAACCCACCCGATTATAAACTACTTATACTTGAGGGGACAGAATAATGAAAAACCACAAACTAAACCTTAACCATTAACGTCGTTGACGACCTAGACTTTTGATTGAGGTATATCTTAATTCTTAAGGCTGAATATTAATTTGTAACAAGTAGGGTTTTGTGTCTATATAAGTAGCACATAGACCTGTAAAACGGGTCGGGCGGGCGGGTTTCGGGTTCGGGTAGAATACGGGTCGGGTGTATTTCGGGTTAGGGTCAATACGGGTTCGGGTCGGGTTACGGGTTGACCAACGAGTCGAAAATACATATTCGCGTCTTTTTCGTCGGTAAATTTTAACGGTGAAATATTATTTTATTCTTATTTTCCAATTATTTTATATATTATATTATATAATAATAATGATTTCATTATAGGTATGCCTTGTATAGTTATATGTATTAAAATAAAAATTTTAATTAATCAAAATTTTATTAATGTTAATTTTTTTATATCATTTTTTATTTTTATATTAACTTTTTACTAAATATGTTTGACCCAACGGGTTGACCCGCTCGGGTCGGGTCTTGACCCTAACATTTCGGGTTTCGGGTGCTTTTCGGGTTCGGGTTGAAAAAGTCGGGATTTTCAGGTCGGTTCTCGGGCGGTTTTTCGGGTCGGGTCAGAATTTTACAGGTACTAGCACATAAGGATGTAGCAGATTAGCAGTCTTATAACAAGTCACAAATCATAACACTCACACGTCTTTTCTAATCAGGTTACTGTATTATTTTTGTAGTTTAAAAAAAATCCAATAATGGGGAGGCGCTCCTTCTTACAGTTTAGTTTATGCGTTGTAAGTACTAATTACTTAACTGATTATTATTACTAGTAACTAGAGCTGGCCACGGGCCATGCTGGGCCGGGCTAGTGCCGGGTTCACCCGGGCTAGTGCCCAGAAAGTCGAGCACTGGCACTAGCACTAGCACTAGCGCTATCCACAAAGGTAGAGAAAGATTACTCCGAAATGGAGTACACAATCCATGGGGTGTTAACGGGAATTTTGTACTGAGACAAAATAAGGAAACAAAATAATTTTTTATTAAATATCAGAAATGTTGTGTGTACAATCTCTAATAATCCTCTGAATTCTACTACGCAGTAGGGGGTGCGACGTACGGTACACTACAGTGGTAGCGTACGTGCTGCAGGGGGTGCGCGCGTGGTCCACTTGCGTTGCTGTTGTTCTTGAGAGGGTCGCCGGGACTTGAATCTCTACTTAAACGTTTGAGTTTGATTGTTTGTTTGGGGGTTTGAACTTGCGTTCGATTTGATTTGCAGGCGGCAGGGATGTGCTTGTTGACTGCGTATGGCTGAGAGTTTATAGAGAATTCCTCTAGGGTTTTCTTCTCTCTGATTTTTCCAACCCCCAATGATTGAGTCTCACTCTATTTATATAGAGTGAAGACCTAATATCTGGCGAGCTTGTAGTCACGGGCCTGTCTTTAGGTTTTATGTATGACTTGGCCTAATTCCCTCTTTTATCCGAATCATGATCCACTTGACCCAAATTAGTAATCGAATCAACCCGGATTTCATTTAACGGGGCAAAATTAATTAAATCGAGTTAAAATTCGATATTAACTCATAAATAATTAATGTATTTACTTTCCGGCACATTAACGAATTTTTAGTGCCAACAAATTGCCCCCCGGTACCTTGTCGCGTACACTATGCAAGTGTTTTAACGGGTGAGGTACCGACTCCTTTGATTTTTGACTTGGAAGTCGATGAACACTTAACTTGTCGTAAGAGTGTTCACACTTTTTTTAACGTCACCCTGTCATTTGTCGACTTGGCGGATGATAGTTTTGCCCCCAAACTGCTGACGGCGTCGTCATGGTCATTTTCACCACCTCATTGGATGACACACTGGGACATTTAATGTTACCGTGGTGATCTTGTAACTTTGCGGATAACATAAAGGTGGCGTTTTGACTACGTCATTTTGGTACCGTAGCAGCTTGACGTACATCATTCCGCAATTTGACATTTTCAATACCCTGTCGAACTGACTTGGCGGGTACAGAGACTTTTATTACCGACTTTTGACAAAATTCCCAGTATACAGCAAGCAAAGAAAGAGCTTTAACGGTAAAATAGGAAAGTTTGGGTTAGCTCGGCTATTGACCTGTGTATATATATACACGTTTGGTTCCGATTTTAACCTACAACTGTAAGCTTATCACGCCGCAGCGAGTAGGGTTTTCGTCGATCATCAGGTAACCCGAAATCCCTTATTTTCAGCTTGAATTGTCCAATTTGTTTCATGATTCGCATGCATGCTTAAAACATCAAGGGAACTTGCCTAACTCTTGTTTGTACGTGGGATTTTTGCTTGGAATTTGCCAACATCATAATTTGCCTGATGTCGACATGCTTGCCATCAACATTAATTTCACCTACATGACCACATTAAAAGGCATATGGACATACAACCTACGTTCGTAATTTCTCATTATTTTGAGAAATCATGCTGAATATGAATTTCCACATTGTAGTTGATTAGCTATCTTATGAAAACCCACGTATGATATTTGACTTGAAAAAAGACAGTGTTTATACCATGCTCCAAGGAGCACAAGGAGCATGGTAGTGCTCCTCACAATAGATGAGTGGAGATCATATATTAAAAAATGAAAAATCATTTTAAGTATGACCCCACTCCTTTATTGTGAGGAGGATCACCATGCTCCTTGGAGCATGGTATAATTTGCGGAAAAAAGAAAATTTGTGTTGTTTTCTTTTTTACTTTGATTCGTCAAAATCCATCAAAATCCTCTTGCATCTTGATTTTGTTTTGCTGGATGCCACAAATTGACGGCACAATGACCTCGAGTTGGCTTTGATTTGACAATCTTTTTAACACATATTTTCTTGTTGTACCGTACAGATACACAAGTCAGTCGAATTACAATCGGATGTGTTGGGGGCTCATCATCGACATGAGACGAGGGTCGCGCCTGGATACGCTGGGAACCTTGCTGCTTTCGAGCGGCGGAACCCCAGCGCGATGGTGTAGTTGGTATTGACCAGCGGCAAGGGCTATTATAATTGGATACGTTGGGAACCTTGCTGCTTTCGAGCAGCGGAACCCCATCGCGACGGTATAGCTGGTGTCTGTTACTGACCAGCGGCGAGGGCAATACTTGGATACGTTGGGAACCTTGCTGCTTTCGAGCAGCCGAACCCCATCGCGACGGTATAGCTGGTGTCTGTTACTGACCAGCGGCGAGGGCTATACTTGGATACGTTGGGAACCTTGCTGCTTTCGAGCAGCGGAACCCCAGCGCGATGGTATGGCACTTAGACCAAAGTCAATGCAACGACGCCACTTGTTAACTAACCTATCATCCTTGTTGCAGTACAACACCTGTTGCGTGGTTTCTGATGTTCTTTTGCCAAGGTCGCTGAATGCTCATATGTTATCACCCTTTATTTTATGTGTGGGGATGATGATTTTTTTTTTTTGGTGTGGCTGCACCCAAGTAAAGGGCTTACTTGAGCTGCTTACGTACTTGCAGAGGAGAGGGGTGTCAACTTGCAAGATCAAGCCAACGTAGTTCTATTGGTATACGCAGTTTAGACTCTTGTGTCGCTGGAGTGTAACTTGGGGATACGCAGCTTAGACTCGTGCGTTGCTGGAGTGTAGTTGGACGTGTGCTGTTTAGACTCTTGCTGTGTGAGAGTATAGTTTAGTATACACAGTGTTAACTCTTGCTGTGTAGAAGAATGTTTTGGTATACGCAGTTCAGACTCTTGCTCTGTAGGAGTATAACTTGGTGCTGCGCAGTTTTGGCTCTTGCATAGGAGCGTTTTTGTTTCTTCGTTTGTTGTGCAGTTTAGACTCTTGCACGGTAGGAGCACTTTATTTAGCAGTTTAGGCTCTTGCAGAATGGAGCACTTACTTTCTTTGTTTTACTGGCGAGGTGGTTGAGTTGTCCGCACGTGTACCGTTCTCTCCTGGGTAGAGTGCTGCGACGTATTTTCCTCCCTAGCCTCGTTACTGTAGCGCGTCGACTCTCTGAACATTGTGCGCTGCTTCCTTGACTTGTGTTTTCTTGCAAGTCTAAACCTTCGGCTTGTTGTTTGGGAGAACCTCCAGTATTTACGCAACATGTTATCCATGCACTTCGTATCGGCTTTACTTGGCTTTTCAGATCTGTAAGGCGTGCGACTCTTGCGCAGCATATCTTTCTTTAATGGTTTCTTTTTCCAAGACGAGTTATCCTTGCGTGGAGTTCCCTTTTCGCTGAGCATGTTCCTTTGATGTAACATCGTAGCTTCAAGGGGTACGCCGTCCTCAGTAGATGGATTCTGGAACGCTACTTGTCGTGTTGTTGACGATACAAGTTTAGGGTCCGAGCACCCATACTGTATAATACACGTCTGCCCCCTTGTTGGGGTGTAGATGGAGTTTGGATTCTCGTTCTGTGGAGGTGGACTTTCTCTTGGGAGAGTTGCATAGTCGTGTAGTACAGCCGCGACAGCGTAATTTGACTGTACAATATTGTCGTTATCCAACAATATTTTCCCTTCGTCTTGAAGCTGCATGATGCGTTTCTTCAACGTGTCGCATTTCTCGACTGGGTGGCTGACAAGCCTGTGATACTTACAGTAGTTGGGGTCACTTGTTTTCCCAACCTCGTGAGGACGTTTTGGTGGAGGAAGCTCAATCAATGCGCACTCCACTAAATTGTCAAGTATCGCGGGAAGATCCGAGTCTGCGAAGGGATACATTTTTTTTTGCAACTTATTCGAAGTAGGACGTGCCTTCGTGTAGCCACCAAGACTTGATATTTTTTTGTTTGGAGATTTTAGCTTACGAGAGGTACTCGGAGGTGTGTATGAACTGATTGTCATAGTCTCCGCCGATTCCTTTGCAGACGTAGACGAATAAGTAACTCTCCTACGAGAATTGGCAATTGTAATCTCCATATCGTGAGCTCGCGTTGCAAGGTCTTGGAAATCCTTAGGTTTGTTTCCCTTTAAGTTGTAGAGCAGCTCCATCCGCATACCGTTGATACACATCTCTACGGCGGAACTCTGACTTATTTTATCCTTGCATTCAAGACATAGTGCACCCCAACGGCTGATGTAGTCAAGAATAGGTTCATTATCCCACTGCAGGGTATTTGTGAGTTCGCTCATACTAACAACGCGTCTAGCATTGTAGAATCGGTTGAGAAACTCATCTTACATTTGATCCCGACTATCGATGGACTCAGGATCCAAGTTGGTATACCAGTCGAAGGCGACACTTTTGAGGGACCTGACGAATTGCTTGACTAGCCGATCACCTCTAGTTCCAGCATTGTTGCACGTCTCAATGAAGTGAGCGATATGATGTCTTGGATTGCCTTTCCCGTCGAACTGCTGGAACTTTGGTGGTTGATAATCTGAAGGCATCTTCAGCTTGTCAATCCTCTTAGTGTAAGGCTTGACATAGCGAAAACTATTTGCAGAGGTTTTGCCAAACTGATTCTTAACAGCGTCATCTATCAAAATATGCAGTTGCTTTTGGGTGTATGAGCCCTCTTTGTTGGTGATGATTTCGTCATGGTTACACTCTTCCTCATGTACCTCTTCATCATCGTTGTTCTTCTCCTCTTCAGAGACGTGGGGCTTCTCAGTCTCGTGAAGCGCAGCTACCTCCTTTTCGAGGTCGTCAATTTTTTTGTTCTTCTCTTCATTTTCGAGTTTTAGTTTGTCGAGGAGACTCTGCAATTCCGCTAGTTGCTCTTCAACGGTCTTTGGTGTTACAGTCATGACAGACACGATGAGTGGCTTATACTTCTTCTGCGGGCTGCTTGGCTTCGCCTCCTTGACTTTCTTACGCTGAGGGGAAGTAGAAGCAGTTAGAGTAGTAGCTGCTGCAGCGATAGAGGCATCATAAATTCTGCGAGGTCGCTTAGGAACCTCGGCAGCACGCAGGCGAGCAGCAGCGGCGTTGACGGCGACCTTCGCCATCCCACTTGTGCAGACGCCGGTGGGTTGCGCTGTAGTAGCGCTTGGAGAACCCTGCATCGTCCAGCTGGAGGTCTTCTTGGAAGAACGAGGAGTGTGCTGTTCAACAGACATCGTCGTTCCAGTGGGATTGATACGTACGTAGTAGGGATGAGAGGTAGAGATTTCACGTCGGGTTCACCAAATTTGTTAACGGGAATTTGTACTGAGACAAAATAAGGAAACAAAATAATTTTTTATTAAATATCAGAAATGTTGTGTGTACAATCTCTAATAACATCTGAATTCTACTACGCAGTAGGGGGTGCGACGTACGGTACACTACAGTGGTAGCGTACGTGCTGCAGGGGGTCCGCGTGCGTTGCTGTTGTTCTTGAGAGGGTCGCCGGGACTTGAACCTCTCCTTGAACGTTTGAGTTTGATTGTTTGTTTGGGGGTTTGAACTTGCGTTCGATTTGATTTGCAGGCGGCACGGATGTGCTTGTTGACTGCGTATGGCTGAGAGTTTATAGAGAATTCCTCTAGGTTTTCTTCTCTCTGATTTTTCCAACCCCCAATGATTGAGTCTCACTCTATTTATATAGAGTGAAGACCTAATATCTGGCGAGCTTGTAGTCACGGGCCTGTCTTTAGGTTTTATGTATGACTTGGCCTAATTCCCTCTTTTATCCGAATCATGATCCACTTGACCCAAATTAGTAATCGAATCAACCCGGATTTCATTTAACGGGGCAAAATTAATTAAATCGAGTTAAAATTCGATATTAACTCATAAATAATTAATGTATTTACTTTCTGGCACATTAACTAATTTTTAGTGCCAACATGGGGTAAAGAAAATTACGAAAAACGACCACAAAACAGTAGTTTGCCATAAGATGGCATATCCATACGCCTTGATCTACTGCCATACCACACTTACTATAAAATCTTACATGGTTTCTTTGACAGGGAGTGATGGAACAAAAGTTAACGTTGTGGTTGCATGTCACATGGAAAGAAGCAGGCCCTAACTAATTACATGATAAATGTTCTTAAGAGTGTGTTTGGAAACAAGAATTTGATTCTCGAATCTAAATTTGACACAAATCCCATGTTTGGGAACTCAAGAATTTGAGAATTTGGATTTGTGTCAAATCCTTTGTAATTTGTATCAAATCCAATTAGGCTAAAAATAAATGACACATCAAGAGGTGTCATTTTGAAATCTCACCCTCCCCAAACATTTGATTTATATTTGAATTTCACATTCTCAAATGATGGAATTGAAATGATTACAAATTTTCAAATTGATGTTTCCAAACGCTACCTAAGGTTAATCCAGGAAGTAGCCGAGTTTGCCATTTCCCAAGTACCGAGGATGATATAATGTGGGTCGTCGTTGCCAACTAATTGCTTTATTATTATCGCATATTCGCATTTGTAATGATTTGAATTGAACTACTTCTGTATGTAAGATCCAAAATAACTACGTTGATCGACATACATAATTTTGTAATGCTTGAAACTTTGTGTTTGTTTAATTTGATCTTTGATCATCATTTTCAATAAAAAGTGACATGTCATTAGGCTTCAATCATCAATTTATTACTTTTGGTTGAGAAAGCATATTTCACTTTAGGTCATATATACTATAATATCGTGCATCATGCATGTTTCTCCGAGTATAAGCGCTATACTCACAAATACAATTGGAGAGTTTTTCAAAGGTGCCGTGTCCCTTCTCCGTAATTTCATATCATATACGTTTCCATATCGTTGTCCATTTTGCTACACTAATAAGTAGTACCTAGGGCACAAGTACACATTAACACATACTCCGATCCGTATTTGTTCTTATCAACAAACATTTTGACATTACTTTGAGTCTGTCAGATTTCGCAGCAAGACAGCAAATATACCCAAAAATAATTGGAAATAATTGGAAATAGCAGAGTCGACAAAGTGAATGATTCTAATAACCCGATCAAGTTCATAATCTATTCTTATTAAATGCAGATGCAAGACCAGCAGATTAAAAAAAGACCAAATTAATAAAAAGACCGAACACAAGTCAACTAAAAGAAGGACTAGCTTCTGAATCCGAGATCTGATTTTAGCGTAGTGTAGTTTGGCTAAGATGCCTGCCTTACCAAATAATAGGTGTCAAATCTTTTCGAAAATTTGGAAAATTGTCCATATCTACTCTCATCTATTAAGCGGACCCTCACTGATCACTTTTGAATCATTTTACACGGTTTAAGCTCAAAGATGATATACGGGTGCTATTAAAAGTTGATACGGCCCAATAAATAACATGACTTGAACAACCCAAAACCCGGTCTAATTAATAGAACCGAATTAATAATGTGAAAAAGTGAAGCCTTGCCGCGGCCCCGACATGTGCACGATAGGTTAGAGGTGTGCATAATGCGATTCTAATTATGGAATTGGATCCCCTAGAGTTGAAAATAAACTCTATATGGTAGAGTTTACTTAATAAGGTAAAAATTAATTATTTTGCATTTTCTTTGTGCATTCCAAGATGCTCTTAATTTTGTCTTAATAATAGTTTTAGTAAATTCTACCAACTCTACCAAAAAATAACTCTAGGGAATCCTCACCCTCGAATTATAGGTTTTCATCCTCTCGAAAATCTGATCCGATCGCAGGGGACTAAGTAAACTTGATTGAACCGAATTAATAAGGTCCCGGTTTTTCAGTCATTCCAGTCTAACTGTAGTAAGCAAAGATCTTGTCTTACGTTGTAGCTAGTGTTAGTACTATAAATACCAAGATGATGTAGCACTCTTACAGCAACTCACAAGTCATAACACTCATACCTCTTTCCTAATCAATCAAGTTAGTTTTGTAGCTTCAAAAGTTCACTAATGCGGAGGCACTTCTTCTTTCTCTTCTGTTTATGCTTTGTAAGTTCTCTTTCTTCTCTTTATTTGCCCAAGTATTTCCACATTTTGCATATACTTAACTAACTAAACCAGAATCAAAGAGAACCGTATGTTCGAACGCATATAACTTACATACATACGTACACGGTTGTATATGAATATATGATCACTACCATTAGTACGTACTCCGTATATCTTTACTGTAAAAGCAGTGGCGTATCCAGGATTTTTTCCTTGGGGGGTCGAATTTTTATAGACGGAAAATAAGATACCGTAAATATGTAAACATTATACGTAGTATGCAACAACGATGTCGTCTGCAAAATAAGATACCGTAAATATGTAAACATTATACGGAGTATGCAACAACGATGTCCGCAAAAATTTCAATGATTTCGTCAAAAGCCGCCAAGACGAGTCGTAGGAAGAGAGAGTGAGTGAATGTTTTAGACTTTTAGTTTTTTAGTTTTTGCCTTTTTGGGTCTCTTCTGCGTAAAAAAAGGAGGGAGTGATTAATTTTTCTATTTTTTGTTCATCTTTTCCCAAATTTACAGTGAGAGAGGGAATTTAGTCTTTTTTTATTTCTCAATGTGTCAGTGTCTCAGTACTTTATGCGCGCCTTGAGCCTTTGTACTATTGATTATTCTCAGTTTTGTGTTGGACTGAAGGTTAATAAGTGAAGTTTGGAGGGTCAAAATGTCATTTCATCTCTTTTTTCGTTACAAGCACAGTAGAAGTTAATTTTTTTTCTTGGCTGATGAACGTGGGTCCGCCCCTGTGTAAAAGTTATGATGTTAATTAATATTATTCATTTATTCATATCCTATAATAATCTTTTTCATTTCTTCTAAGGCTCTGTTTGCTCGGAGCATGAGCGATCCCGCGTCCGAGATAGGACTTAATAAAAGTAATTTTTGATCAGTTTAGAGTCATTCAAATCAGATCAGATTAGATCAGAATTGCTTAAATAACGATCAATGAATTTGGTCCATTATTGATACTAATTCGTTGAAATTCAATCAATTTTTCAACTAATTCAGATCAGATCAGATCACTTTAGTGCCATTCAAATCAGATTAGATCAGGAGCAATCAAATCAGATCAGATCAGTTCAGAAAAGATGCAGTCCTATCAAACAGAGCCTAACACTATTAATTAGTGTTGCCCGTTTTTTATTTTTCATTTATATTTTTTGTTGTTCAATTTTCTTTTTTTTTGTTTTGATACATCTATATTAATATTCTCGTTGCGATGTTGCGTTCATTTAGATAATTTAATTTATCTTATAATAATGTTCTCGGGCATTCATAAATCTTTTAACATTTTGGTACATGATGATAAAGTTAAATGTTCTTCAAACTTCGAATTCCATCTAATCATTGATCGACGACATCATTACTCATTGAATTAGCTTTAATTTTGCAATTGAATCCATGTTTTCTTTATTAATTAGAATAGTATTGTATACGCCAGCTGGTAAGTGAAACTAGCAGAGAATAATGAAGAATTTTACAAATGTAGTAGTTTATTAACTTAGCTATATTATTTTCTCAGTTTGCATTATCAACAAAAAGCTATGCATCAATTTCTCCAGAAGATTATTGGAAATTTAAGCTGCCTACCACTCCCATGCCTCAATCTATCAGGGACTCGTTAGCACCAGCCCCAGGTGTGTGGTTAACATCACATTTGATTAAGTTTATTTGTATCGTTTCATATATAGAGTTTTGTTAAGCTACATTTTTATAGCACATGCTATGTATGAATGTATGATTTATTACGTGAAGTTGCTTGGTAATATAAACTATGGTTGTCTTTCCTTCAATTTATATTTAATGGATCCAAAACATACACGTACAGATCCAATAAATTCCATTCTGTTAGGTTTAGTTTACTGCATGGTATTCAAATCATTAATTACTATGTACATCTATGTTTATATGTTTTAACGTAGGCGGAAGAACCAATAGTGGCACTACTACAAGTTCGCTTGGTACGTACGTAGTACTAACAGCTATATTGAACTACTGTATTATATTCTGATAACAAAGATACGGAGTATCTAATACTCCAATGTTATAACACTTCATATTTCCATGCATGCCTCAAAGATATACTCCATGCATGGTTACCACGCGAATTCACTTGGTAGTACTAGCGGTTATATTAATTTATAAGGAAATTTATAATGATGCATTTAATTATAACAGTAAGAATGATTTTCTTTTTTACATCTAATAAAATCATATTTAAATATTTTCATGTAGGTGGAGGCATCACTGGCCCCCCAAGCACTTCCCTTGCTAGTACTAGCGAGCATAGTAAAGGAGATTTACTCGGTAATACGAGCTGAAGCTATATTGGCTTGTCTTATTTCAGATAAACTTTTACGTAACAATTATAATCAAACAGAATTACGATTTATCTATATAATACTTTAATGTTTTGATGTAGGTGAATTAGCCAAGAATCCAGCACAACCAGGCGTGGCTCCAGATTCACTTGGTAGTACTAGCTGCTATATTTATTATTTTTTAAGACAACAAAATTTCTACGGAAATTTATAATAATGCAATTAATAACAACAATAAGAATGATTTTTTTTACATCTAATGTAATTATATTTCAATGTGTTGATGTAGGTGGAGGCATCAATGGCCTCCCAAGCACTTCTCTTGCTAGTACTAGCGAGCATAGTAAAGGAGATTTATTCGGTAATACTAGCTAAAGCTATATTGGCTTGTCTTATTTCAGATAAATTTCTACGAAGATAACAATAATAATCAAATAGTAAAATGATTTATCTATATAATACTTTAATGTTTTGATGTAGGTGGATTAGCCAAGAAGACGACACCTCCAGACGTGGTTACAGATTCACTTGGTAGTACTATTGGCTGCTATATGAATTATAATTTGTGGCAACAAAAATCCTATAGAAATTTATAATATAATAATGCTAATTAAAAAGAACAATGAGAATAAGGATTTATTGTTTTACATCTAATGTTATGATACTTCAATGTTTTGGTGTAGGTGGAGGCATCACTGGCCCCCCAAGCACTTCCCTTGCTAGTACTAGCGGGCATAGTAAAGGAGGTTTACTCGGTAATACTAGCTGAAACTATATTGGCTTGTCTTATTTCAGATAAACTTTTACGAACAATTATAATCAAACGGAATTACGATTTATCTATATAATACTTTAATGTTTTAATGTAGCTGAATTAGCCAAGAATCCAGCACAACCAGGCGTGGCTCCAGATTCACTTGGTAGTACTAGCTGTTATATTTATTATTTTTTATGACAACAAAATTCTACGGAAATTTATAATAATGCAATTAATAACAACAATAAGAATGATTTTTTTTTACATCTAATGTAATAATATTTCAATGTTTTGATGTAGGTGGAGGCATTACTGGCCCCCCAAGCACTTCCCTTGCTAGTACTAGCGAGCATAGTAAAGGAGATTTACTCGGTAATAATAGCTAAAGCTATATTGGCTTGTCTTATATCAGATAAACTTTAACGAAGATAACAATAATAATCAAATGGAAAAATGATTTATCTATATAATACTTTAATGTTTTGATGTAGGTGGATTAGCCAAGAAGCCGACACCTCCAGGCGTGGTTATTACAGATTCACTTGGTAGTACTACTGGCTGCTATATGAATTATAATTTGTGGCACAAAGTTCCTATAGTAATTTATAATATAATAATGCTAATTAATAAGAACAATGAGGATAAAAATTTATTGTTTTAC